>PVJO010003869.1:97404-116925 GCA_004026905.1 Hystrix cristata
AAATGGAAAAATGTAAACAAACCTGCTGTAAATAGGGAAGGCAGGGGGGATAGAAGGGAGGGGTGGGGAAGAGGGGGAAACCAAGATATAGCATGTACAGGTACAAATTAACCATGATGAATGTGATCACTATGTATACAATGTACCAATACGTGTTCTTAGTAAAAAAAAAAAAAAGGCTGAGGATTTAGCTCAGTGATTAGAGTGCTTGCCTTGTAAGCACAAGGGCCTGAGTTCGATCCCCGGCACCACAAAAAAAAAAAAAAAAAAAAAAAGAAACGTACAGATTGACTGTGTGTGTGTGGGAGACCAGACAGCAGTGGCGTTGTAAGGGGAAGAACTCTGGGCTTTCTGTGTTTCTGCTGAGTGTCTTGCAGCGTGTCCCCGCACCGGTCATCTCTGTGTGCTCATCATGAAATATTACATGAGCTCTGCCTGTGTCTCTGCAGTTATATGATAAACTCCCGAAAGATAGAGACCCAACTTGATTCATCTTTCCATCCCTGAATGCTCACAGAAGGCAGTATACAAAATGTCCAGTGAAAGAACGCATGCAGCGTGTAGAGCAGCTCTTTAGTAACTACCTGCTACATGATAGGTATTGCCTTAAAGTCTAACGAGAGTTGTTTGCCCCTTCAGGAAATTACAGGCTGTAACAGAAGCAGATACATACGTTCCTGGTGCTGAGCAATGACTGGGAGTCATGGCGGCCACCATTTCTGGGCTCCCAGTGTGGTGGCTAAGAAGAGACTGGGGCCAAGTGGTAGAGACTGGGCTGTGCGTTCAGTCTACCTGGGTCACGCGCTGGCTGTCACCTTCCTGGGTCTGTGACTTTGGGTGCATCTCATAGCTTTCTGTGCCCCAGTCTCCATGTCTGATCAACCTCATAGGGATTCGGTGGGATTACCCTTAGAAGTTGCAGAGAGCGGCACTGGGGACGCAGCGAGCCCTGGGGAATGGTTGGCTGCTATAAGGGGTTTAAAGCCTGAGCATTGTCCCCAGAGTTGGGTTCCACCCTTCCCTCTGCTTGCTTCCATGCTCCAAGGCCAGAGGCAAATGGCCTCAGCTCCATTTCTGCACCTACTCGAGTAGTCTAATAATGTTGCTTATCCTGAAGGATTATCGTGAGGGTTCAATGATGTCCTGTAGATGAGCACTGAGTACAGCACCAAGGACTCCTCGTTGCCAGACTTCCTTTGCTGTGGTGGAGGAAGTGCGTGGAAGAGTGAGCCACCTGCTGTGTGGAGGGCTCCTTCTAGGTGAAATTCCAGACTAAAGCAGAAGAGTCCTTTTGTCCCCATGAGTTGCTCCGTCCAGGGACATGCAGCGCACTTGGCACCTGTCAGTCAGGGTGGCATGACAAGCACTGAGCGAAGGAATTTTCGGTCGGATCGGGGTTTCAGACTAAGCCCATGTCCTCGGGTGGGATGACAGTCACACAGGACCAGCCGTAGGAGGAGCGATGCTGGCCTTTTGAATATTTAGGTAGGGATCCCCCACTTGAGAGTGTGGGTTTCAACTACATTCTCAGATGAACGCAGCCTCCTGGTGCTGTTCAAATTATCCTTAGAACATATTGACACTCAGACCAGTTACATTACAGTTTCTGTGGGCACCACCCAGGTACTTCGTAGAAGATTCCTGAATGATCACAGTGTGCAGCCCAAGCTTGAGAACCACTGCGCAGAACCATGTTGTCCTGTTTACAGGAGGGCAAAAAATGATGAAGAAGAGCAGGGGATAAGGAAGGAGTTGGCTGGGGTCCTCCGAGAGGTTGAAGCTCTTTGCAATTCAAACATTTAATTTTTATTTCTACATAATGTAACTCTGAATTTACTTAGCGTAATTGGAAAGGTCATTTACCTTGGGATAAATTTCTTTTTATGTCAAGTATGAATAGAATGATAATAATTTGAAAGATCATTCACTTCCATAAAAAAGCTTGACTTTGCTTTTTTCTAGGCAAAATTTAATACTTCTTTTACTGTAGAAGCTTAAAAGAAATTAATAAAGGCTTACAGGTTTTTGATTTATGAGTGAATAAAGCATTGAAATTACAAAACTTTGTAGTGTTAGGTGATTTGTCTTACGGTACCTTCTGACAACAATCCTTAGCCATTCTTAGGACTCCTTTGCTTATTGTTTTTGTCTGTTTGTTTTCTTTGCTGCCAAAACATTTAGGATTATCATCAATCATAAAAAAGTCCATTTGTTCATTTATTCAACAAATTTTTACTGTTAAAGCATAAAGTTTCTTTTAGTTTATTTGAATTTGTCATGAGTATACCTAGCATTCCTGTATCAGCAAATTCAAATCCTAGCAAGGGAACTTTCTCCCTGGGTGCTCCCTTTTTCATACTAAAGAATTTTACTGGTCTCAAAAAAATGTGCATACATTTTTTATCCCCTTGGGATGTGCTTCCTGGAGGGTCTGAAATAAGGCTGGAAAAATTGTATTCATTTCTTTAATAATCCTTTAAGTGTCTTGTGATATGTGTTTCAGAATAGTGCCACAGATATATAATTTGCAGTGGGAGAAAACGAACTCGAATTTTGCAAGAACCTAGCGATTATGTTCTTGAAATACGTTCATGTCTGTGCTAGTGGCAGGGAAGCCACCCTCCCTGATTTATTCTACACTGCCTGGAATTTGTGACTGCTGATTTCTTCTCATCCACTTCTGCTAATAGATTCAGGAAGTAATTTTCTGATGTGGAAACAGTAGATCATAGATAATAAAAGTACAGCATGGGCAATTGGGAGGCAGATAAACTTATATAGTTGAGATCTCTTTATCCCACTTTTCCCAGTTTTGCTGTTGCGTTAATTCTCTTTTATTTCCTATTAAACACAAATGCTTTTAAACTCCCTCCTGGGGGTGGCAGTTAGGGGACTGTACCATGTCTGCTTCTGCTAAGCACCACACCCCATCTTTCTCTTGCAGAAAACTTTATTCATTCTTAACTGCTCACTTGCCTCATAAGCTCAGTGCTGTTAACATTTAATTACTCCGGAGCTGAGCGGAGCTTGGTTAAGGGGTCAGGGAAGCTGGTCAGAGGAGGCTCAGGGATGGAGCAGACAGACCAGCAGCTAGGTGTTTTATTCAGCCAAGCTCTTAATTAATGCCTTTAGATAGGCGGGGAATGGGGAGAAGCTGGTTTTCGCTTGTAAAGGGAATACCCCAAGAAACGTATTATGTATGCATCTTAAAGGTCGATGTATGAGCAGAAAGAGTTCTTGAGGACAATCTCATATTATTACAAGATAATCTACTCTACATACTGTGTATGTAGGCAGACTGAAAGCAAAATGATAGGTTTTTTTTTTTTTTTCCAGAGCTTTTCAATCTTAATAGAAGAAATAGGAGCTTAGAAGTATTTTCTTGAAGGCAGGGCCTTTGAAAATCCTTTTATGGAACTTGTGCACCACAGCATGCTGTGTAAAGTCAGCCCGGAGGTCGTTACCATTTTTAGTAGGTGATTATAAGTGTGAGTTGGGCCTCCATCATAAGCAGATCCTTTATGTGTGTTTCTGAACATTCCAGCCCCAAAGTGCTAAATTCCAAATTGGAATATTGATTGTCTGATGCCTGAGTTACAGCCTTCCTCAAATCTTGAAGTAGGCCTCAGGGCCCATGTGTCTTTCTACAGATAAGTTCTTCTTGTGTGTGAGAGGCAGAAGGTCCTAAGCGGTGGCCTCACAGGTGGCAAACCAAAGACAGACTCGGGCAGCGCTTTCCCCCTTGCTGAGTCAGGAGGGATTCCAACACCACTTTATGGAATGCATAAAGAAACTGTCATAATTTGTAAATGTCCTGAGTTTTTTTGGGTAAGGCAAACATGAATGCATTTCCATGAATGTTTATTATTTCCATGCAAATCCAATTGAATCGTTTTTTTGTTTGATTCTGTAGATTTTTAGAAGCTAAACCACAGTCTGTTCTCTTCTCTCAATTTTCTCATTCTGTAAATATCCCTGATTTCAAAGTTTGACCCTGATACTTTTAGAATGGGCAAACACGCCTTAAGCAGGATTTCGCTCAGTCTCTGTGCTGTTGACGTTTTCTCCCTGATAATTCTTTGCCTTGTCTTGTAGGCTGTTTAGCAGCATCCCTGGCCTCTACCCAGTAGGTGATAGTAGCACCTTCCCTACCACTTGTGACAGTGAAAAATGTCTTCAGACTCTGACCTTCAAGGGATTCAAAAGCCCCTCTTAGAAATCATTGCTTTAAAGTGTGTACAGTCTGTGCCCCTTGACATTCTGAATGTGGAATGAAGGAAATGTGAGAGTTTGAAACAAGATGCAGAGGCCAAGCTCAGCGTGATGTACACAGTACTTAATTATTCATGCATCGATTTCCCCTCTGGGATGGGAGTCCTAAGGGCTGGGTTTCAAGGTTTCTGATTCCCCATTTAGAGAACCCTAGTAAATATTGGTGGGATGAATAAAAACAACTCATTGTCTGTCACTGGATGTTTCCATTGGTGCAAAGGTGTACTTGTACATAGGTATTATGTATTTATATATTTCCATTAAAATTTACTCAGTCTTTATTATTATTTATTCTCAGTGTCTGGACAGCAGTAGGCACAAATCATTCAATGTTGGTTGAATGGCTACCTGGCACATAAAAGGTACATTAAAATGATGAACTAACAGAATATGGTAGCAGTTGGGGCGGCATGTCAGTTGATTGGCTTTGGGATCTGCCAGGGGGATTGATGGTGGGTAGTGAAGGGGTGGCCTTGGAGTCTACACCTGGTCCCTGGCCCCTTCCTCTCTGGCACCATTCCCCTGCTCTCCTTGCTGGTGGCTCCCATGAACAAAGTAGCATGGCTCTACTGTGTCCTTCCACTGTGACATTTCTGCCTTTATGGTAGCTGACCACAGACTGAATCCCCTAAAAATAAGAGCCAAGTCAAACCTGTCTTCTTTTGAGTTGTAGGTGCTGGATATTGGGAAATCTGACTAATACCTACATCCATGACCAGGTGCCACCAAAGATGTGCTTTTGCAGCCTTTGCAGTATTCTGTGCAGCTGGATGTGGGATACCCCACCGTGACCACACTAGGGGTGGGGGATTGTTTCTTTTGCTTCCTTTGAAATCCACAGTTGATGCCCCTGGTGTCCAGATCCAAGGCAGCCTGTTGGTCTTTCCTGCATGCACACTGGTGAAAGGGAGAGCAGTCTAGCCCAGTGGGGGTGAACTGCTTGATTTCATTGTCCAGATTATCCCAGCAGAGCTTGTCCTGGTAGCCGCTGCTGCTTCTCTGACTCCCCCGCCGCCCTGATGGAGCTGAGACCCGCCTTGCAGCGATGGCTCTATTTTGAAGGCCTGTGTTTAAAGTTATAAAACAGTCAGAGGACAGCAGCCTTTCCTGAGATTTATGCTGAAACAGCACAAAAGTTTAGTGTTATTGGGAGGCATTTGAGATCACTTTCTCAGATTTATGCTGAAATGGCACAAAAGTTTAGTGTTATTGAAAGATAGTTGAAATTACTTTCTTAACTTTAGATTTAAATTCATTCTCTTGGCTTTGACCACAACAATAGTGTGAATTTTAAAACGACTGTAAAATACATTTACAAGGTACAGTGGATTTCTAGGTCAGGACTGGAGGTGCCAAGACGAGAGTGTACTTAAAGGCACGTCTGTTAGAATCAGGAAGATGGCAGAGATGACCTGGCTTGACCTTCTCCATTTACAGACGAGGAGACCGGAAGTCCTTGGGAGCCGAAATGACTTGTTCCGATTCACAGATTGCTTTTTCTGTTTGTCTTTTTGCTGTTTCTCTACCCTTCTCTCTCTTGCTTCCTATCTCAATAAAATTAGGCATCAGATTCACATGCTCAGATAAATAATGTTTTCCTAGATTGCTGGAACACTGGACACAGATACGATAACTTAGAGATAGTCAAGTGCAGCTCTTTACTGTATGAGTAAACACTGGTCCAGAGAATAATTATGCTGTTGAGATCTTTTAAAACATCTTTTTAAAGCTGCCACTGGCCAAGCTGCAACCGGAATCCAGTGTTTGCTCTGTCGAGTTAACCTTTCCTGCAAACATGCAGCTTCCTCATAGTATTTTCAGCTCTCTTTGTGCCCTTTTCCGTGTGATCCCTCATCCGTTATTACTAGTACCTGTATTTCCTGAGTTGCTGTTCTGGTGTTGGGTAGCAAGACACAGGCCTTACCCTCCTCGCCTGTTAGTGAGGAGACCAGGGAAACTAGCAGATGATGCCTGCAGAGCACAGGGCTGGAGGTGAGCAGCTGGGGTCCTGGGCCAGTGCGGAGAGGTGTCGGCCAAGGGTCCCGTTGGAGGGGACCCAAGGATGGGATGATCATTGCAGGTAGAATGCTGTTCAGTCACAGAAGCTGCCGGAAACTGAGCTGGGAAACAGCTTGGGAAGAGGTCAGCTCCATGGGAGTGGTGGGGGTTTAGGGCTGGATTTGGGCTCTGGTCCTATGACTCACACCTGGGCACTCTTGGTTCAGCTCCTCAGTGCTCCCATCTTCTTACAGTGAGCGCAGGGTGCTCATTATACTTGACACTTCTGTCCATGATTCTCACATGCTCTGAGGCATCCGGCCCGCCGTCCAGGGCTTGAAGTTAGCGTGAGCCCCGGGCTCTGGAGAAGGAGGTCTCCTGGTAGGTTCTGAGCAGAGCCCTGGTTTCATCCCAGTCCTAAATCCAGAGCCCGAGCTCAGAAGCTGCGCCACCTCTGGTGATGTAAAACTGTCGAAGAGTAATGTGCTCATGTAATTGCAGGGAGCTATGTTTGGCGTGAATGCTCTTCATCCTGTATATTAACTGGTGCCCACGTCCCCTTTCTAGACCCAAGGGAGAGGCATTATGTGTGTATCACTTTTGTTCCTTATCTGCTACCCTTCTATTTGTGCTAGATGGTGAAATATGAAAATGTTCATTAAGAATATCAAGCACTTGGGCCTATGGAGGCTAATATGTTTCTCTGACTTTTTAATTTCCCTTAGGCAATTGAGATTGTTTTTATACTACGGGAACATCAACCGCTGAGGAAGGATTGGTTCTTGTGCTGGCTGCCTTCCTGTGGTTGGTTGGGTTTTTTCTCTGATGGATTAAGTTCTTGCCATGTTGCTGGCCATTGTGACGAATCCTTGGAACTCCACAGCAGGAATGAGAACCAAGGCCTGGGAGGTTGCCTGGTTTGCTGTTCACAAGTGGAGGAAGCAGGGTGCGACCCTGGGTGTGTCCAGTCGCCTCATCCAGATTTTAACCTTTCACTTCATTGTGTCTTCCTGATTTAATTCTTTTGGGCATTTTTTGGCCCTGTGGTGGCACAAGAGTAGTGGCTACTTACCTGTGATCCTAAACGTCTTCCTTTCAGCCCCACCCATTGAGTTGTGACCTTTTTCTTAACATGTTTCCAGTGTAAGCCTTTTGCTAGTTCTGGTAGGTGCAAAGACCTCATCAGTAAATTTGCCCCTACTCAATGGGAGGCCTACTGTTTGGCTTGGTAATTAGACTGGAACTTGGTAGCTGCTACTTAGGGAGCATTTATTCTTTCAGTGATCTGATCTCACTTTGAGAGATGTTACTGTCTTCATGTGACAAGGAGGTGATGGAGACATGCCAAAATACAGCCGATGCCAACCCTGAAATATTTGCATCACCCAACAACCCCAGAGCTCTCTGGAAATGTGTGCTGCTCAGGTACGCGGCAGCGACTGGAAATGGGCTTCAGACGTCAGAGCTCTTGCTCTGTTTTCGGAGTTCCTTTTTGTGTAACTTGTGTAAGTCATTGTACTTTCCTTGGGCTTCTTTCTTCCCATCTCTGCTAAGAAGATTCTGAACACTGTGGGAGTTAGAAGCAGAGATGCTTTGGCTGACAACCCAGATTTTAGCTTGTCAGTTGTCAGCTGTGTGGTATGGGGCGAGTTCTTTAATCATTCTGAGCTTCAGTTCCCTTGTCTTCAAGGTCAGGAGACTAATCATGCCGACCTTTTGAGATCATTGTAAAAGTTGTATGTTAATTTGTATAGGTGGAAAGCTTAGAATAATATTTGGCACGAATGAGCTTTTTCTGTATGTATCTGCGACTATAATTACAAGCTATTATTCAGACATTTACTAAGCTGCTGCCGTGGACCAGACACTGTGCTAGATAATAGGGAGCATTCCTGTGTCCCTCTCAGCTCCGACATTCGGTGATGGATATAAAGAGTGGAACTCTTCATCTCTGGGGGAAGCACTGTTTGGTTAGCTCCAGGGAACTTACAAATCATTATGTAGGAAATGAAAAATGCATTTAGCTATTACTTTCCTTACTCATCTTGTTCACGTAGGTGGGTTGCATTTTACTACCTAATTAAGAGCAAGGGAAAAATGGAAGGAAGCACGTTTGTAGCTTATGTGTGGGTTGAAATATTCTGAGATGGGGAAAAAAAAACCCTCATAAACAGGAAAGACAAAGCAGTATGTGAGTTAGAAAATCCATGGATATTGGAATATGGAGCAGTGCCATTTTGTTCCTTCGGTTTGGTAGGAGGAAGGCATAGACATAGTTGCACATACTGTCTTTGGAAAAAGCTGATATGTCAGGACGCATTTAGATATGAAAATTCTATTCAGACCACCAATTTGCATGGTCTCGTCTTTCTTTCCACTGCTGTACATATTAGGAGATGAAGTCCCTAAATTCATGCAAACCAAATTGAAAAGGGGTAAACCGGCAAGGCTTAGTACATTTTTTTGTCTCTTGGGACTGGCGTGCAAATACCAGTTTCTCCTTGTCTGCACCCTACAAGATTGTGCACTCTACACAGGCACACTGGCTGGAGCTTGGACTTTAGAGTCAAATTATTTACTTCTGCCTTAGTAAATTCCAAGGCAACCTTGCGTGGAATGTGGCATCTTTCTGAGGCTTTGTCTTTCTCTCTGACCCAGGGAGAATATTACATTTGCTCTGCCTGCTAAAGGCCTGGTATGGTGGAAAGTACATAGGCTGCAGCCTGAGAGGCCTTCCCTGGATTGTGGCCTGTCCACTTGGCTGAACGGCTTGGAACTGTGTTTTCCTCCTCTGCAGATCGAAGACAGCAGTATTTGTGTTGCACGCTCTTGTGGGGCTCCACGATGCGTTAAATTTTTGGTTGGAAGGTAATACTTGTTAAAAAACGGTTTATTGTTGTTTTTTATTTTTTTCTGGTACAGTTATTGCTAGGTGTACACAGGAGACTGATCAAAATCTCACTCAGATAAATCCATGGGTGCCAAGTCCCTTATATAAATAGGTATGATATTTGCATGTGACTACACCTATCCTCTGATATACTTTGTCCCTACATTACTTACATTATCTAATACAGTGTCAATGAGATGTAATTGTCGTGCTATATTGTTTGGAGATTAAAGAAAAATACACGTATTTTGGCGCAAACATAATTTTTTGCTGAGTGTTTTTTGTCTAGAGTTGATTAAATCTGTGGATGGGAAACCTGTGGGCACAGAGGGCCACTCTACAACCTGTTTCTTAATTGTGAAATACAGACTGAATGCAAAAAGCCTATGACAACATATGTGCACAATTTAATGAGCAATAATAAAATAAAAGTCCAGGTGCTCACTTTTGAGCCAAGAAATACAATGCCATGAGTCTCTAGAAGCCACTCAAGGGCCCTTCTGCAACAGCATCCCAAGCCTGTCTCCCCAGTAAGGGTATAGCCTGAATTTTGTGTTAGTTTCTTTGATGTTCTTTATTATATATCCCTAAACAATTTATTATTTCATTTCATTTTCCTCCATCTGAACTGTATGTCAATGGTATAACTTTGTAAAATATTCTTTTGCTTGTTTGTTTTTTTGAGACAGTGTCTTGCTATGTAGTTCAGGCTGGCCTTGAACTCACTGTGTAGTCCACACTGGCCTTGAATTCATGGCAGTCCTCCTGCCTCAGCCTCCTGAGTGTTGAGGTTACAGGCATATGCCACCATGCTCAGCCATAAAACATTCTTGTGGCTTTCTTGTTATAGTGGTACTTGGGTTCATGAATTTAATTCTTTGCATGATTCTGGTCCAGAATTAAGTGTATAAATCGAGGTACTACTATATATCTTCAAGATTTTTTGATATTGTTGAGTGTAGATGTAGTTAATTAGTTCTCACTGATGTATAATTCTGATTGAGCAATGGGAACTACTAGATATTTTCCACTATTTTGGTATTTTGAAATGTATTTCTGTAAATATTTCTGCTGTCTCTCAGTGTCCTAAGATGAAAAAGTCTTTATAGATTCTTTAGTCTGCTATCTTGCCTCTGCCTGGTTGTTTTCCCAAATAAGACACCTGTGGCCAAGGACAGTGGCCTGGATTCCTAGGTTTCCCATGGTAAATGGCAGCATGGGGTCAGTAACTTCGCCTCATGTCTGGCTCATCTCCATGACTGGACCTGTTTGTCTGATACTCTGTATTTTAATTTTAAATGATTTCCATGGCACAGATCTTGTATTTCTGGACCTCTCTTTTGGGCTAGCTGTTCAGTACTTCCCTAGAAATGTGATTGGCATTTTTTGTTTATGTGATTTTTTTTTTTTTTTTTTGCCCCCTGTTCCCCAAGGTTGGAGCTGTGCTGGCTTCTCCTGGCACTATTCCGTCAGCGATAACCTAGGAGTCCCTTGTGGTGACAGACAGGTGATGAGCCTCTGCCCCTGCAGCAGGGAGGGGGCCTCTGAGACACGTTTTAGCCAGGGAAGAAATCAAAATAGACCCGCATGGCCAAGGGGGAAAACTGCTGAAGAAAGAGGATCTGAATCCTTACAAGGCACTTTCTTAGGAAATGTCCCTTTACTATAAATAGAAGTGGATATTCAATTTTAGGCCCTTAAAAAAATCTCTGGGACCTAAATTAGATTTGAGGCTGATGGAATGAATATAGGATGGGGTGATTGTGTGCTGTGCTGGGACACGTCTGAAAGTTCTGAGCAGCTGGTGTGGTGGAACAGCTGAGCCACAAACAAATAGCAGATGATTTTAGCACTTCTTCTTTCTGGATGTCTTGGTTGGGTAACTGCGTGTTGGCTCATGTGTAAGCTGTCTTTGTGAGGAGCTGCAGGGTTTCATCCTGCGCTACCACTGAGGAGGGCAAGGTGGTGGGTCTCAGTGTCCTGAATCCTAAAGTAAGTATTAAGAGCTTCTGATGTGCCAGGCACTTCCCATGTGCCATCTCATTTAGTTTCCACAACATCCTAAGGTCAGAGCTCTCACTATCTCCAGTTTACAAGGAAGAAATCAAAGTACTCTTTGGCCCACTTGGTCCCCATTCCATGGGGATTGGGAAACTTGCTCTGAGAGAGATCTCCATCCCTCCTGCATAGCAATCCGGAACTCTTCTGGGTCATGGATAGTCCCTCTCCCGTGAACCTCTGTCACCGCTGGGGCCTGACCACGACCTCATCTGTCCGCTGAGGGACACACGTGTGAGCAGGATGTAGAATCCTTCGTGTGCACTATGTTCCCCATCACCAGGGAAAGGTCTGTAACCCCCAAAGGCATAAGAGCAGCTGACTTAAGTGTTAAAATCATTAAGCCAGTGTAGCCAGTCACTGAAAACAAGGAACTAGAGCTACTTTACTTGAGATTGAAGAGACTTTTAAAGGCTTTACCTGGTTGCTTTTTCATGATCTGATCAAATATTTTGGAGTTCTGAAATTACAGTGGAAATTTGTATTGAGAAATTTACCTAAGGGAAAAAACTGCCTGTGAGTTGTACTAAACTTAGTCCAGATATTTTTGCTATTTTATCTTCTCTGTAATAGATCCCTAATGAATTGAAAGCAAATTCGGTGGTAGTTATAACTTATTCAGAGATGGTGGCAGAAGTTCTAACAGTAAGGAAAAAAAGATTCCATACGTGTAGTGTATGCATATGTGTTTTGCGTGTTTGTGCATGACTATATTGGGGTGAGTGTCTTACTGCGTTTGGTCTGGTGTAACATAAAGCTCACAGTTTCGGGAGCTTAGGAACCTAAAACCAAGGTGCTGACCCATTTGGAGCCTGGTGAGGGCCCGTCGCCTGGTCCACTGAGGGTGCCCCTGAGTTGTGCCCTCCCATGGTGGACAGCCGGACAGCTGACCCCGTTCACCAGCTCTTGTCATCTGAGCATCTCCCGATGCCCCGCCTCCCACTACTGTTGCAGTGATTGATTAGGTTTCAAAGTGGGAAATGGGGTGGCACAAACTTTCAAACCATAGCAACATGTTGATCTGTTTATAGCTAAGCATAAAAAATGGTATTTTATACCTGGTATCGTTGAGAAGGTATAGAAATAAGCAAGCAGTGGCAAATTTGTAGATACTGAATGCTAGCGGTAGATTACATTTATTGAGTACATGTTGCATATCAGGCTCTCTTTTAAGGACTCCGCATGGATTAACTAATATAATTGTCAGAACTGCCGTTTGAAATAGGTAGTGTTACTTTGTCCATTTAGAGATAAGAAAATGGAGAGACAAAGAACCTGAGGACTTACTTAGGGTATGTAAGAAAGCCAGGCTGAAATATGTCCAGTTAAACCTGAAGGCAGGTGTCCGATAGGGAAGAAATTTATATATTTATGCTTTGCCATGACCTTCTTTGAAATTGGTGAACTCTGATATTATTGCCTCTTCCTGGAAGGTCTAAGGTGAAGAACCAAACATTGATTGTGTACCTTGTATGGACTAAATGACTTTACATAAGCTATTGGTTCTTGGTTTTTTAATTTTTTTTTTTTTTTTTTTTTGTGGTACTGGGGATCGAACTCAGGGCCTTGTGCTTGCAAGGCAAGCACTCTAATCACTGAGCTGAGTCCCCAGCCCTGGTTCTTTAATATTAACCTTTAATATATGTATATATTTATCAGGGCACTTTCTGATTATTGAGCCATTACTTGTTTGGCTTCCCCTTAGACTGTGAACAACTCATTTATCTATGTAGTGTCGCACGGCTGCCATGGTAGTTACAAGCCACCCCAGAGTTTCAGTAGCACTCAGCTAGGCTGCAGCTCTATTCTACTCCATTCCAAGAGACTTTTTATTCTAGGGGTCCAGGCTCTAGGAAGAGCTCCGTGTGGGCCATGCAGTGCTCGTGGTAGCAGACTAGAAAGGCAAAGTCTGAACTGAGCGACACAGGTGTGTGTACCTTGCCTGCTGAGTTTTGGCATGCCGTGTGTCTGCTCATATTCCACTGGCTGTGGCAGGTCAGATGGGCAAGGGCCAGACCTGACAGTGTGACAGCAAACAGTCCGCGTCTGCTTTGGGGAGCTGGCCGTCATATGACAGAGAAGGGCTGCACGATTCTCTGACTGGGAAGGATGCACACACGAGCATCCACGGTATAGTCTTCCACCATCTGGGTGTTCCTAGAAGTCCATTTTTATTCAAGAGGAAACTGGAGCCCGGAGATGTTGCATACATATAATTAGTGATTTGGAGGAGCCATCCTAGTCCATGTCCGTGCTCTTCTCCCATCTGGTATCCGGCTTTATCTCTTTCTGCTCCAAAACATGACTCTTTCCTTGGGACATACTGAGTTTTATGTAATTTACCAAAGCAATATGTGCATTCATATATCTGTGACTTAGTATATGATGTTACATCTGTAATTTTGTTTTTTGTGTTCAGTGCTGCTTAAATGCTCATTTTTTTCCCCACCAAAAACTCAGGGCATCTGAAAGCCTTGTTTGTTTCTCGCGGACTGGGATGGGAGCCTTCCCTCTGTGCTCTGTGTTTATCCTGTTTGCTCACAGCACTTCTTTCTCTCTGCACTGAAAGCATGTGATATGTGTGTGTGTGTGTGTGTGTGTGTGTGTGTGTGTGTGTGTACACTTCCCTTTACCTCTACCTAGACTCAGAGATTCTAGAAGGCACAAAGGAGGGTGACTTTTTACCTAGGCATCCTACATAATAAGTAGCATATAAAACATTCTGCGAATGTGTGTTCAAATGAAGAAAAATCAAGAGTTTTCCTGCATATGACTGCACTTGCATTGGAGGTTCAGTACTCGTGCGTTTCGTGGACATGGCCAGGCAGGCAGATTTAAATCACCCCAGAACAAAGGGCCTGAAAAATCGGTCCACTATCATGACTTACATGTGTTCTGTCTGTAGATTGTTCTTTCTTTTAAAACTCGGCGATTTTGTACAATGTGTTTCCAAAGTGATTTTTATCCTTCTATTTTCTGGTATAAAATAAGCTCCAATTATTCTTTTAATTAAGTGGTTTTATTTTATTAATTGTTTCTAACTTACAGAATTCCCTAGAGACCTTTTACATGTTTCCAAATGAAGGCAGGAAGAAAAGTGCATTAATTATACACACAAACTCCTTTTGGCGAATTAAGCATGATGCACAGTGAACATGAAATGACTCGCCCTCCTAAGCTATCAATCTTGTCATTAGTGATGGCTTGTATTAGTAGTATTGACATGGGCTTATCCAAATTGGATTCTGCGAAGACTCATTTTAATTTTGCACAAATGTAGCAAGACACAGTGGGTTGATGTACAGTTTTTTTAACCCTCTCTTTTGCTGAGTGACTGGGGCTTTTTGTTTGTAATAGTGTCTAGCATTTCACAGTGCTCTGGGGTTTGTAAAGTACGATCAGATAGGACCTTATGAAGCCACTGGGCAACCCCTGAGATAGGTAAGTTTTACCCTGATGAAATTGAGATTTTGTAATTAAAGGTTATACCTCACATCATGCAAACAGGAAGAGGTAGAATCTTTTGAGTTAACAGTCTTCTTAAAAGACATTTCTCTGAGCGGGGATAGAAGTTGAGTAGGGTATAAGCTCATTTCTTGTCATTTTCAGTGGTCAACTAAAAGTTTGGATGTGTTTGTGTTATATTGTCAATTCAATAAGCTTTGCTTGGGCACCTGTTATAGGTTAGGATATACAACTGACAAAGTATAGCAAGTTCTGAACATGCATTGCGTGCCAAGGCTTCACCGAATTAGCTCAGCTCACTCAGGGACCCTGCAAGGTAGAGTCATTGTTGGCCCTAGTGTACAATTGGAAGCATGGAGAGATTAAATAACTCTCTTAGGGCCATTTGCCCGGACAGTGGGAGAGTTGGGATTCGAATCTACATCTCAAGCTCATAACTGTTGCACAGTGTGGCTTCTTCAGTGGCGATTTCCTTCTGTGAAATGTGGATTTCATGCGGCCCGGAGTGAAAGGCAGGCACAGTTTCAGGGCTGTGTTGTAAGTTGCCACGGTAGCTGTAGGGTGGTATCGGGCAGATGTTGTGAGCCCCCTTCTGAGGTCTTAGGACCCTCACTTGGCCACACGGCGCTGTGGTCCTATAAAGTGCACTGTTTGAAAAGCATGTTGTGTTTCTAAGACCTCTTCCCTCTTTGAGGACAATTTATTCAATAGCCGGACATGTCCTAGGGTGAATACTCAGCTTCTAAACTAATGAGAATCCACTGAGTCAGCCCTTGAGGCAGAAGCCTTTCAGTGAGCCCCTAAAACGCTCTGGGTGACTAAGACCTGGTCCATGTCCTCAGGAGCTTCTTGGGGAGTGGAAATAACCACCATGCCAATGAAAACATAAAACAGTAGTTGAAGTTTACTGAGCACTTAGTATATGTCAGTTACTGTTTTTTGTTCTTTACGTAACTGTTCATTGGAATTGCTTTTAAAGTAGGCATTTTCCTTGAATTCTCCAGGCTAGGGCATGGACTGAGCACGTTGAAGTGACGCGTCCACTTTAAGGGTGAGGACTTTTCTCCAAACACAGTGTTGGGGTCATCGAACTTTACTGCCTTTGAAGAGACTGTTTCCGTCCCGCAGTAGCAATTGCTCTGAGCAGTAGGGGTCGAGGGTAGAGCCAGGAACAGAGTCACATTCCTGTTCACATGGAGTTTGCTTATCAAAGGCGGCTAGGAGACTGTTAGTAAGCCTGCTACGAGTTGTGCGTCACCACTGCCACTTCCGCTTAAAACCTTACTTCTCTCCATTATAGTCATAAAATATGTAGGTTTGTAGCTTCTCCTGCCAGGAGTTTGTCTGCCTCTCCAGACTCATTTTATGTCACTCTCTTCAGCTCTGCTCCAGTTCTACCAAGCCGCCGGTTTCCTTGGCAATGCCCCTTTCGTCTTTGTGTAAGCCATCTCCTCTGTGACCATGCACTGCCAGCCCATCAGGATGCTTTTCGGAACTTGTTCGCACTCAACGGGTCCCAGGCCCACTGTATTCCTGCAGCCCCTGAGTTTTGTTGCACACGGTGTTGGGGCTGCCTGTTTGGGGCCCTTCTCTGCCACTAGACAGCCACCGTCTCAGTCAGGGAAGGTTTTCTCTGTAAGAACTTAATAAATGTGGAAAGGCCGGCGGTGTGTAGATAAGTAGATAGGCCAGACAGAAGGGTGGGAAGAAAGGAAGATAAACCGGAAAGGAAAGAAATTTAAGAAAGAAGGAGGAAACTAAGGAAGATGGAAGGCAGGAAGACAAAAGGAAGCAAAAAAGGGAAGAGGAAAGGAGGGAAGGAAGAAATGAGAGGTTTTTGATCGGGGTGATAAGTTCAGATTGCATCCCAGAGACATACTGTGGGCATTGTGTGGAAGAGCACATAGTTGTTTAGTTCTGGCATGCACCTGCCTTGCGCTAGCAGATCCTCTAAAGTGTCATTGTTTGGGTCAGTAAGACACTGAGTTTCCTGTGACACCAGGGACTTGACTCTGCTAATCGTGAGGAAGACAGGGCTGACAGAGGAATGTGCCTGGACGCATTTCTCCACTCCACCCCCGGCCCCAGTAGCGTGAAGAATTGTGAGAGCCCTGGTTGAAAATTCTGCTCGCAGCTTTACTGTCCAGTGGGTCCCCACCATTGTCAGTTGCTTCACTCTTTCCGTGCCCGCTGCCTCGCTCTAGTGGTGGGAGCTCATATGCATGAGTCTATCTTTAGCAGACAAAGCATGATGGATTGGCCAGGGTTCCCTTCGTCCTTAGAACCTGGGAAGTATTGCTTTTTTTAGACTCTCAGGGCCCATATGGGACATTGTCATGAATGAAAGAAGAACCTAATACAATGTAAGGTCTGCCTGTTTGCTGCCACTATTTAGAAAGAAAATGATGCATTATGGGGAATGTAAGTAAGTCGTGAGCATCCCAGCCCCTCCCCCAACACAAGGGCCACCGATGCGGAAAGTCATTGCTGGCGGTCAGTGCCCCCACCGGGTCGGGTTGGGTGATTCTGTTGCAGGTTTTATACCGCCCCACAATCAGAAGAGCAGCAGTTTCCAAAGCTGAATCTCCAAAAGAAAAATTAACCCACATAAAGTCTTTGGATTTTTGAAATGAACAAAGGTTGAAAAAGATTAGGATTGATTAATTTTTATCTTGGAAGTGGGTTCAATGCAGTTTTCAGATCTGTGGTCTCTCTGGATATGATGCTATGAATGTCAGCCAGCTACTACTTTATTTTTATTTTTTAATTTGATTCTAGGACCCTGAGTCTGTATTTAATGTTTCAGTGAGCAAAAATAGTTATGTTTGGCTCCAACACAAGATTGATAGAAGCGATTTTCGGATGTGGAATCAAAACAGAGTGAAAAAATGTCATGTTTAAATAAAATGCAGTTCTTGGAGGCATCATGTGGCCTCGTAACAAATGAATTCAAGGCGCCAAGTTGACAGGTTTTGAAGGAGAATTTCTTTCAAAAATTTGAGGTGATTCATTTTTATGATTAACTGCGGTAAAAACAATTACTAGGGAATTTTTAAGTGAAAGGAAAAGAAGCTTTGAGGTGTTTGTAGATAACATCCGCTGCTTTCATTTTTATCCTTCATCTCACAGAAGCTGTGAAGTCGTGTGCGGGTGAAGTCTGGCTGAAGCGCCCCTGGCTGGGACTGCTGCTTCATCTCAGGCCTCCGGCGTCAGGCAGGGTCTCACGGAGGGCAGGGAGCAGAGCCCCAGTGTCTGGCGTGGGCCTCATACAGGCCGCGGTGAGTCGCTTGGTCTGACCCAGGCAGGCTGCTAACCTCCTGATGTCTCCCTTCCCGGGTGTAAAAATTAGGACCGAATGAGGGAGGAATGAATGCTGAGGACCTAGCAGGGGACCTTGTGTGTGGTGACTATTGAAAAAACCTTTTCCAACCATAAGCAGCATTTGTAGATTGACTGCCTGTGGTGAGCTCTGTCCTGGATGTATGACTGGATGTTTGACAAAGAAGGCTCACTCTGGGTCCAAAGACCTTGTAATCCAGAGTGGAGATGGGTGAACCTTTGGCAGAAGAGCACCGACTGGGTGTCCTCCAACCTTTCAGTCAGCTTCCTGTGTGGCATAGCCAGTAAGTGTCTGCCAAGGAAATTGAGTTGATGAGGAAAGTAAAATGGAAAAGGCTCATGTATTTTGTTAGGATTCTTCGGAAGAATGGAACCAGTGGATGTGGATATGTATAGAGAAAGGAATTTGTTATAAAGAACTGGCTCACAGGCGGTGATGGAGGCTGGCAAGTCCAGTGAAGCCCACAGGCTGGAGACCCAGGAGAGCTGAAGGTGCAGGAGAATTCTTGGGCCGTCTGCCAGAGACCCACTGTGGTGTGGAGAGGCTAGTCTCTTTGTTTCCTTTGGGCTGTCACCTGACTTGAGGCCCACCCACATGACTTTATTCATAGTCTGCTGATTTAGAGGTCAGCTTGATCCACACACAGCCTCCAAGTTAAGCTGTGAAATTGACTCTCATACCCTCAAAGTATTAGTTCTAAATGGATGCATTAAGAAAGGCTTTAAACAAGAGAAAAAAGAAAAGAAGCAAAAAAATGGAAACAAAGCTTTTGTAAATAAGGAGGGAGGAAGGGTTGAGGGGAGGGGAGGGGAATGGAAAAAAAGAAGCAGCAAGATATTCCACATACAGGTACAAATTCCTTATGATGAATGTTATCACTATGTATATCCCAAATGTACCATTAAAATAAATTTAAAAAAAAAAAAGCTTTAAAACTGGGTGTGGTGGTGCACACCTATAATCCCAGCACTTGGGAGGCTGAGGCAGGGGGATTGCCCTGAGTTCAAGGCCAGCCTGGGCTATATAGCGAGACCCTGTTTCAAGGGAAAAAAAAAAAAAGGAAAAAAAGACTTTAAATTACTAGAATGTTGAGGTTTAAATCTTACTTCTTCTTTAATTTCTGTTATCTTTCGGCACAGTTTTAAAGTTCTGTGCCACTATGTTTTGGTTTGTAACGTGGGACGTGCTAATAGTGCCTCTTCCACAGAAGGCTTGTGAAATTTGAGACAGCGAAGCCTTGTCGGGATGTGCTTAGTGAGCCAGAGCTGCGACGGTTAGAGCTGGTGCTGCTCTTAGAAATGTAGAGGCCAAAGACCTCCCCCAACTTACCCGGCACAAGGGTGAGCGGCGCCCAAGAACGACAAGAGACCAGGTTCGATGCAAAAAACAACAAGCTATGTTCAAACAGAGCTCTGGGCCAATACGTACCCCTCACAGGAGGCAGAGGTAATGGCCCCGAACTACAGGAGTGTGGGGTTTTTATGGGGTAAGAAACAGG
>PVJO010003870.1:0-116831 GCA_004026905.1 Hystrix cristata
AAAAAAAATAGTAAACAGACAACCTTTCATTGAATTCTTTTTTGTAGTGATACATGGTTTTTCATTTGTGTTATTTCCTTGGAATCACCACAGTAATCGTGGAAGTCAGAGAGGGTATTACCTAACGCTAGAGATGAAGACACTCAAGGTTTGTGGTCTGTGAGATGAACTAGTCTGAGGTCAGGTACAGTAGTGCGTCTGGGACTGTACTCCAATGTTTGAAACGACATTCGCAAAAAGTCTAGTGCAGTGCCTGACTCTCTACATGGATCAGTTGAAAGATGCCACCATTTTCCCAGCTCCCCTAGAGTTGCTTTCCATCTGAAGGTGCTGCCTAGTCCTGCAGCAGTAGGTTGAAGGAATACACAAAATAATTATGGATGATAAGTAGCCATGACTCCAAAATGAAGAAAACAAAGTAAGCCTTCTTTCATAATATCTACTGCAAATAAAAGCCACCGAGATTTTCAATGGAATCAATTACCTTTATCTTAACAAGTTACCATTCTTTTGTGTTGTTTTGTTTTTATTGAGACAGGGTCTCTCTAAGCAGTTCAGGCTAGACTTACACTCAGCATGTAGCTCAGGCTGGCCTTGAACTCGTGGCAATCCTCCTGCCTCAGCCTCCCAAGTGCTGAGATTACGGGCGCATACCACCATGCCCAGTTAACAAGTTACCATTCTTGAAATAAGTAAAAACAACCACTTTCCAAAATATGCAGGTTGTTCCAAAAATCTTAGTATGGTTGTAAGCTTTAATAGTGTCATAAATATAAATGTCTCTAATTCATAAAAGAATTAATTGAAAAGTTTAATTACATTTTTCTATATGTATTTTGTTAGTTTTAGTAATATATTTAATTTTTTTGTTTCAATGCCTGTTATCTTAAATAAGTGGTACCAAAAAACTTAAAATTGCAAATTTATTGTTTGAAATTCATAAAACTAAATATGTTTAAAAACATAGAAATAACTTTCAAATGATGAAGTAGATGAGTTTTTATTTTACTTATCATGGTACTTTGTGATCTACTTAAAAAAAAGACTATGTCTTTTTTTTTATCAAGTATGGAATATGACGTCATATAGACGTTAAGCCACTCTTGGACAGGGGAAAAAAACCCAAAGTATATGTTCAGCGTCCCTAATCTGAAAACCCAAAGTTCTCCAAAATCTGAAACATTTTGAATACTGACATGATGCTGCAAGTGGAAAATTCCACATCTGATTTCATGTGACAAGTGGCAGTCAAAACGTGGGTACACTAACATATTGTATAAAATTGCATTCAGACAATGTGTATAAAGTATATATGAGACAGAAAGTAATTTCACATTTAGACTTGGGTCCCATCCCCAAAACATCACATTGTTTATATGGAAATATTTCAAAATCTGAAAAGCTCTGAAAGCTGAAACACTTCTGGTCCTAAGCATTTCAGATAAAGGATATTCAACCTGTAGTTTAGCATTTGGGAAAATGTTTCTCTTAGAAAGCTATTACACAAAATAATGCAGTCATAAATAAAAATGTTAACAAGGGAAAATTGGTCATTATGAGGTAAAATAGTATCAAGAAATCAAAAGTGTTCTTTTAAGCTTAACTCATTTTGATACATTTTGAAAAATACTCAAATGCATCATAGCAAATCTTATTAATTAAATAAAAAGCCATTACTATTTTTGCTTCTATGTTTTAATTTGTACACCTTTAGCCTTAGTTTAAGGATAACTACGAATAAAACATGAAAATCAGTGCTTTTCCTTGTTCTGCAAGCATTTATTTCCAATTTTCCATAATATTTCGTCTGTCTGCATATTTTATTTATACTCTAGTACATAATATTCAAGTTTTACAACCTTAGCAATAGGATTTTCCTCACAAAATGTACACACAACGCTTAAATTCGTCAATCAGATGTTTAAAAAGAAAATTAACTGAACCTAGTTTCTTAGTATTACATTTAAATTAAAGGTTCAAAATATACTTCCACTAAAAATGTTCTAAATGCCATAATTTTCCTCTTGAATGGTAAGATGTTAACCTGGTACTCTCGTATTCTGACTTTATCTTCTGAAAGCTAGTAGGTCCCTGCTATGTGTGTCTTGATAGTGTGGATAATAACATATACCATAATTCAGTGAAAGGATTCTCTGGGTTACATAAAGATGCCGATCACTGAATTCAAAATTGAAATCCTATACCAAAAGGTAAACCATAGCTCATGGAGTGAGGCTTAGACTCGGTTAGTTCTATAGTCTACATCTTGCCTGAAAAACGAAACTTACCAATTTCATGTTGCTATAAATTTCACTGGTTTCACAGCGTATTTCAAACAACAGAAAGCAACGAATTGAAATTCTGTGCATTCAGATGGCGCTCACCTTCAGAGAATCAAAACAGGCCACCACACGACCATTTTCCACATGGCAAACTCTTGGCGGATGGGCAAACTTGCAGTCTGCATCCCCTCGAGAGCAAGTTCCTCTCTGAAACTCTCTGCAGACCTCTAAAGTCAGCCACTTGGCATCTCGAATCAGGGCAACATTGACAGCCGTCATATTGCGAGTGAAATGCGAATCAAGTGCACACTTCGTAGGACAACTTCACTACTGATTGTAAAAGGATTAAAAATGAATTTCAGCTCAATGCAAAGAGATAGTAGGTTGCTTTGGTGGAATGGCTAATTCGTTAGCACTTAGGTTTTCGTTTAAATCAAATCTGATTGCTTAAGTCAAACAAAAAGTCTCTCACAAAAATCAAAGTTGTATCAGAATAACTAAAAGTCAAATTGGAGACCAACTCCTAAGAAGGCAACTATAAAGTCTGAGATGTTTTGTTAATTTGCCGAATTTGCTAAAAAATCAGCTGGACTTTCAGAAGAATTCTGTACCATCTAGTTGAGGTTTTCAAAAAGCATATGCTGCTGGCTGCCCCTCAATATGTGCAATGGTCTCAGATCAGGGAGAGAAAAGTGTCTCTTAGCTTTTTTATAAAGAGGAAGATGGGGGGGCCGTTTCAACTTAAAAAAAGTTTTGCTGCAAAATCAAGGGGAGCGCAAATGACTAAAACTGAGAATCACAGAAAAAATAAATGCGCAGCTGCCGATAGTGAACTAGGAGTGCACCAGGTTTCTTGGGGGAGGGGCGGGGAGGGTGTGGCGGGCACGGGGCTGGCAAAGAGACAGTTCTAGAGTAGAATCCAAGCAGCAGAGTTTTCAGAAAAGGCACTTTTCAGAACCTGCAAGAAAAAAATAAATAAAATTAGCTAAAATACTACAATGCTTCCTTTTAAAACTCTAGATTTGGAAAGAAAAGTAACTATATCCTATCTATAACAGGAAGCACCTAGGTACGGACAGTGCGACATAGTATCCATAGTCAGCCATCTTCAATGAAGAGGGCACTTCACAGTGTAAAATCCTGCACAGAAAAAGGAAGCAACTGCTTAGATTTACTTTTGTACTACAAAACTGAGCAAAAACCCAGTTTTAAAAATGACTGTTTTTTGTTTTTTTTTTTTCTGTTTAGGGTAGGAATTCATTTTGGTGTCCACTGTGCACAAAGTGGTATATCAGTGATGGCAAACCTTTTAGAGTTTTCAATAACAAACAGCCACCTGCGGCACGCATGCCAAAGGTTGGCCACCACCGGCATAGCTTATAACCTGACAGCCCCTTATGCATTCACAATCTGCTTTTGTGGGTTCAGTTGTTAGAGGCTACCAATAACCTGTCTTTCAATGAACCTTATTACGGCCTGATTAAAGGTTTGATTATCTGCTTTCAAACTCCAGAAATCAGGAATTGCTATGACACAACTAGCTAGCAACTCACTGCATTATGAGGTAGGGTGGAGGATGGAAGTATAAAATGTGCTTCGGGTAAAAAAAAAACAATTCTTTGAAAACAGCCTGGATTGTTTTTGTTTTTGTTTTTCTGGGTATGGTTCTTAGTCTCTATGAAGAGATACTGGAACAACTCAGAAGATTTCAGCGTCTGCAAATAAAACAGAAAGCACCATCCTGTAATACACTAAATATTTTGCAGCTTTAAGGTTTGCAGTTTAACCTAGTATCAACAGCAGGATCAAGCGACTCAACTGGGAAGATCCATGAAAGTTCATTTATAAGCCATATAGCATGAACACAGACCAAAATAGCACTAAGGCAAAAGTACGTTCTGAGTATCAGTCACATCAACTAGTTGCTAATGTTAATCAAAAAGTGGAATGAAAATTCTTGGAAATAATTCATTTTTAAACATTTTCAATAACTTTATAGAGTCTGTCTTTCTTTTCTACATTCAAGAGAAAATTCATCGACACCTAATTTTTCAGGTATCAGTGGGAAATTAATTACCTGGAAAATTCAAAGCTTATCTACTGAAGAACAAAACATGTTCCCTGAATCATTCTTCATGAAAATCTTTCTAAATTGTAAGTAACTTTGTCTTCCTAAAACGTATTGAAGGTAAGCTAGCCTCTGGGTAAAGATTTGAGGTTGTTAACATCTTGGCAAGTATTATAGTTCTCCTCCTTCGGTGGCTGTTGGTGGTAACTTCTGTCACTTCTCTTACTGCCACAATATCCGCATCTGCCACTGTAAATTTTCTAGCTCCTTTCTGGCAAGCCCAATGCCCAGTCATGAATGTTGAATAAGAGTTCATGACTGCATGAGGGACCTAAGGGGCAAGGTGCAAGCTTTCTTACAGAAGTTCTATGACTGCTGTCACTGCTTTGAAGGCCATTCTACATTATGTCACATGCAGAACTGTGTTCTAGAGAGCTAAATTGTCAGGGACAACATCTCAAAAACATTAATAAAAAGTAGCCTGATGGCAGGAAAGCAAATGCAATCTACAATAAGATACCACTAGAAATGACTACAGTAAGATAAAAACACAAGAAACAATGGAATCTTTATAGTGGGTGGGAATGTAAAACAGTGCAGTTGCTGTAGCAAAGAGTCTGACAGTTTCTCAAAATGTTAAACAGAGTTACAATATGACCTAGCACTTCCACACCTCAGTATATACCCAAAATAACAGAAACAAATCCATGTACAGTAATGTTCACAGCAGTATTATTCATAGTCAAAAGGTAGAAACAACCCAAGTGTCCATCGACAGGTGAGTGGATAAACAAAACGTAATATGTTCACACAACAGAAAATTTTTTTTCCACCACTAAAAGGAATGAAACACTGATATATCCCACAACATGGATGAACCTTGAAAACATTGTGGTTAGTGAAATAACCCAGTCACAAAAGCCATCTATTGTATGATCCCACTTATATGAAATATCCAGAATAGCCAAATCCACTGAGACAGAAAGTAGATTAGTGCTTGCCAGGAATTAGGGGGAGGAAAGAAAGGGGAATGACCATTTAATGGGTTTGGGGTCTCCTTTGGGTGTGATTAAAATGTTCTGCAATTAGATAGCTGTGATGGCTACACAATCTTTTTAATAGACTAGAACCCATTCACTGAATTGTACACTTAAAATAAATGAATTGAATAGCATTTGAATTATGTCTTAATAAGGCTGTTATATATATATTTTAAATGTAAAGAAACATGACAACCAAAAATAAAATCTGATGAGTGATGGGAATGCCCCCCACCAAGATTCTTAGATCCTCCTTTCACAAAAATCCTCTCAGTAGTGTTAGTTACTAAGTTAAATTCCAAGAGTAAATCAGTTTACATAACGTAACTGGCTTTGTGGCTTATGAAGAGTGCTCCAAAAGAGTATGTACTGGGAGTCTGTAAGTTTATATTCAAACTTAATCATACAACCAAATTATACAGGATGTCTGAACACACTTGCAGAAAAAATAGCCAACAAACAGATATGCAGAAAGGCTGAAGATTTCCTCAGAACACAAACAGTGAGGATTTGGAGAAAGCCTTTTCTACAGAGGTCCATCAAGTATAGAAATAGATGATAAATAATAAATTTGAGTTTTGAATGAGACTCATTTTGAATTCACAAATGAAAAATGCAAGCAAGAACTGGCCTCTGGCCATGCAATTTATGTAACATCAGAAATGGGAGAAGGGGGATTTATTTTCTTTCCTTTAACCTGCGATAGAACCCTGGCCAATTTCTCAAAGCAGTTCTAGCCAGAACATGTCTTCCTTTGGACTGGAACTATTTTGGAGGACTAGCTCAGAAGAAATGAGGTGCAACAACTCAAGGGAGCTGCTGTGGGTGGCGGTGGGAAGTCCTCCCCTGCAGCTCTGTTCAGCTACCTACAAGGAAGACTTGCCAGTTTCCTCCATGTCCTTAGGAAGGTCAACCCTATTTGAGAGGCAGTGCAAGCTTTACCTTCACTGCCTTAGAGGTGAGTAATAGCAATAGTTTCACTCTCTCTGATTTACAGTCCTCCAATGGAGAACCTGAAAAGTTGCCAATCCTCAGTGCATTCGTATTTCGTGGCATTCACAGCTTCCACGTGGTTGTACTGCACTGATCTTTGGATCTCTCATAAACACACTGTTCCCGTTCTTTCTTTTTCTCTGTTGTGGTGTTTGGAGTCAAACTTAAGGCCTTGTGCTTACTATCTCAAAAAATACTCGAAGCACAAGTGACAACTCAATATGCTGATGAAGAAAATGAAGCCCATAGAAAGCGAATTACTTATTTGAGGTTACCAAGCCTTAAGTGGTTGAGCCGTGACTTCACAGGAGATCTTCAGACGCCAAATCTCATGCATAGATCCTGACAGAAAACTGTAGGAGAGCAGCTTTTAAAATCTCCCTTCTGAATATTTATTTTGGAGGGGGTTGACACAGGATCTCATTACATAGCTCAGGCTGGCCTCAGACCCACACCCATCCTCTTGCTCAGCCTCCTGAGTGCTGATTACAGGCATGTGCCACCACACCTAACTTCCTTGGGAATCTTAAACAAGGAAAGCCAATAATTTCTCTAGAGTACTTACGGTTCCCTCTCAAAATCACTTTCGTAAGTATCCCTGAGTTGTGCTAAGTCAACATCTGTCCGCTACCTACTACATCCCCAGGCTCTGTTCTAGATAGTGAACGAGACTGAAAATATTCCTGCTTTCATAGAACTTCCTGTGTTCATTAAATGGAGAAGTAATCTAAAATGCAAAGAAGTGGAGTGGTAGTTAGCATTTTTGAGAGGCTGGAAGTAGACACAAGGTACTGACTTTTATGCACACCTCCACCTCACCATGAATGAACACCAAGTACAATGACATAATACTCATACACTCACACTCAAAGGCTGCTGCTCTGAAGTGAGTCATCGAGGGAAATACCTCTTAATTACTCATACTAAATTTTATTGTTGTCCAGATTCCTCTGAGAGAGGATACTACTGTTCTTATCTTACAGATGGGGTAATGGGTGTAGAGAAATATTAAGTAATTTAACTTGCACAACTTCATGTGGCTAATAGGTAGTGATCAAGTCATGTTTCAAACCAGGCAGTTGGCCCCCAGAGCCCGTCCTCTTAACAAGTGCATGATACTTTGTCTTTCTTATCGCACAGAACACATTCTTCCTCATTCTAGCTGACTGAATTCCTTAAGTTTACTCTGTTCCTAGACTATAAACTCCTTGAGATTAAAGATCATGTCTAACTCAGCTTTATCTTGTCCTTGTCCTTGGAGGTTAAAGTGTTATAGAATTCCCAAGATTCCTGTTTTGAAAAGTATTAAGACTAAATAGTAATTTAACATGAACCTTTTTATTGCACAATACTAGAAAGGAATTTTGTGACTGAACACTCTTTGAGGCTCTAGCTGAGCTTTGGCCACCCCTCCTGGTTTTGAACCCACTGGACCTGTAAAGTTGATTATTTTTTAACAATTTTAGCCTTCAAATTGGAATGATAATACCTGAGATTCTTGTACATTTGATCCCCATAAGGAATGTTCTACTCATCTTCGTTTAACAGCAGCAAGATCTTTAAACACTTAAGCGATTCCTGTCTACATCTTTGGCTAGTCTTTGTAATGTTTCTACCCAACAGTGAGTGTGATGAAACCGAATTAGTGGTGGGAGTGAGGGTGGGAGACATTTCACTTTGAGCTAGAGGAAGAAACATTCCCTAGGTATTCTTCCTTGGAAAAAAATGAGTTGATATTTACTTTTAATTAACACTCATTGATAAAACTCTTAGATAAAACATAACATAGGGTAACTAGAAATACTTCAAATTACAGACACATTAGATTCACTATCAACTGCAGTCTTTGAAAAAAGAAAACTGGTTTCTTTTTAACAATTCACATCTTTACTCACAGAAGTTATACTGAAGGTAAGACAAAATCAGAAAGAAATATTTTCTACTGATATAATAGAAATAGGAACCAGTTCCAGAGCTGTTTGCGATGCCACTTCCAGCAACTACTTTTGTTGCATTTTCCTACATTTTCCCGGTCTCCTCCTTTCTTCTGCCTTTCCTCCACAAGCCAGCGCAATACCACAGAAACACAGGAAATGCATGGTCCTGGACATGACTAAGATACTATTTGTTACCCAAACCAATAGCTGAAGAAATATTCCTTTAAGTGCATTTATCAAAATCTTGAATAAACAATGGAAACAATGTTTTCTTTCTATTTTAAACTGCCCTTAACATCTGTATTACCTCTGAATTTCTTGTGAACATTTTTTTTTTTTTGGCTTTCCAAATACATGACACACCTGCCACATACTGCTTGAATTGGCGGGTTGACAGGATTTAAAAGCCTTCACCAGTATTCAAATTTGTTTCAGGTTCTAGTTTCCTCCCATTTTTTGGTTACTGTACTGCCATGACACGTTCTGGAAGGCACAGGAGAGGTGTTCCGCACTGCATATGTAAACCATGATTTCATAGGCGTCCTACAGAAAACTTGAGTTTTCTGTTGTAAAAAATATTTCCATAAAAGTACAGCTACCTGCCTATATGCAGAACTTTTCTATTATTTTTTAAGCTTTGTTGCATCTTTTCACATACTCTTGGGATAATAAATTTCATATACTTCTTCCAAAAAGCAAGTAAGTCAAGGTATTCTATTTCATAAAGCAACTAAATGACCTACCTCAGTTCAGACATTTGGTTGTAGAAGAAAAAATAGGTGTCACGGTGTCTCTTTTGAATATAGATGTGGTAATAGCTATTCCTGGTTTTGTCAAAGGAGTTCATTTTTTTTAAAGGTTTGCCTACTTTTGGATAATATACAGAATTCTGAGAACTTGCTGATAAATACCATTTAAACATATTAAACCAATCTAATTTAAATAAAACCAAATTAAAAATTGGATTCTAAACATAGCTGTTATTATATACCACTGGCTAAGTGCTCATTTATGAGGATAGGACAGAAATCTCCATGTGTTTAAAAGATATTTGTTCACCAAAACTGTATTTAAACTAGAAGAGACAAGAATTTCACACATTAGCCAATTCTAGTGCTATAATCCTCAAGTATTTGAGAGGAAGGAAGTACAAAATGAGTTACAAGACTGACTGCATCTAATATATGCAAGATGATTTTGCTCATGATACATTCAACAAATACACAATAAGCACCCAATACAGTCTGGGCACTGATGCAGGTCCTGAAGAAATAAAAGTAAGACAAAATCCTCACCCTTTGAATCAGACATTCAAGTGAGTGTGAGGTTTTTCAGCAGGTAAGGGTGGGGATTTAGCAGAAAGTGAAGCAACATAGCCATTATTCATTTAATCTATTGGGCAAATATTTATTATCAAGGGAAGTGAGACCTTAAAATATTCATGTGAAAAAATATCAATTAACAATCACTTATCGTTCACTGACTATTTGCACAGACTTGGGTCACGTGCCTCTCCAGAATGTGAAGAACTTCAAGGCACGGCCTCTGCCCTCTAGAAGCCTCAAATTTCATTGGGGAAGGAAGGACAACATACACCACATAAAAACAAACAATGAAGATAATTAAAAGCAAAATTCAGCAACACTAAAAACAAATTCAATGAGAATTCTGATAAGAGAATATCACTAAGGCCTGGAGTAGTCAAGGGAGTTGTGAAGGAGAAGAAAGTAGAGCTGGGCCTCAAAGAATGAGAAGTAGTTGGGTGGGGCAGAAGGGCAGAGAGCACTCTTGAAAGAACAAGGGGCAAGGCAATCAGATTGTGTGCTGTGGCATGTAGGGCAGTGAGGATACATGGGCCACCTAGGATGGCAGCTTCATCCTGGGAACGGACATAACATGTGGGTGGTTTCCGAGGAACCCAGAGAGTGGGCTAAGAAGTATTCGTTTGCTATACAACTAGGAGCCTCTCCCAAAGTCTTTGAGCACAGCTGACTCTGGCCAAATATGTGGAATATTAACAATGATCTACCCTTGGGAGTCTAAAACACAGAATCAGAGTAAAGAACAAAAGAATTAGAGTAAAGAACAAAAGATCAAGGGGGAATGGATAAGGGTCGGACTGCTGCTCTTCACTTCACAGGCTCAATGGGGCCATGACAGGTACCGGTTCAAATTCAACCAGCATAAAATGTAGGTTGAGAAACAGACTGAAAAGTTCAGCTTCTTGTTTGCATTTTGCTAACCATCCATTTAGCAAAGTGCTCGGTCATCAAGGACACGTAACTGCATTTCTTAGTACATCTGCTGCCGAAGCGAGCAGGTATAACTGCATTTCTAATGTCTGGACTGACTCAAATATTTTTAAAATCTTAATATCGATAAGGAATGCTCCTTTAAAAAATGTAGCTGAAATTTCCAGTAGGATTTTTTTTCAGTTAGATTTTGCTAGACAACAAGCTTGTGCCGGGAGCTAAATTTAGATAGTAATTTTGACTACAATAGCATCCTGTAAATTCTTGCTATAAGGCTCTAACCAGCACCCCAGTGGATTGAAAATGTTCTTGCTCCTCCCAAAGTACATATTTAATTGACATCTGGGGGCCAGTGTACTCACTGATAAGATTTGGTTGAACATTCACCGCTCACCTCCTACACCCACCCAGCCACTCACACACATTTTGCAAAATGACAATCCAGAGCTATCACTAAATGCTTAGCCTTTAAGTATTTATAAACAGTCCAAGTATCTCTCTAACGTGTGTGTGCACATGTGCACACATGCGTGTGTGTGTGTGGTACTAGGGTACTGGGCCTTGCATATGCTAAGTAGGGCGCTCTACCACTTAGTTACACCCCCTATTCCCCAAATATCTCTCTAATCAAATGTGAGTCACCTGAGGATGACTATCAGCGAGGTGAACTGAGGTAGCACCTAGTGCTCTAATGATGTAAGGTATACACTGCTACACTTGGGAGGGCTACCTTGCTTGAGTTCATCATTGGAATCATAGTAAATAAATTTAGATTTTCAATGTCGATATTAATCACTCACTCCTTATTAGGAGCACTTATGAAACAAGTGAAAGGACAGAACAACAACAACAAAAACTTGTGGTTGAAAGTGTTGGAGATTCCCAAATGCGCCACGGTTTCGATGGCCAAAACAAAATCTTCTAGTAGGCTTGAAGGGAGGCTTATGTGAAAGTCAGTTTTCTAGGAAATATATACGGGAGCTCTAGCCCTTTATGTCTGAAGTCATTGCTTCCAGAGCCATTATTGCACATTTGTATCACACACATGACGGATCTAGAGATCAACTGCCTGGAGTTCATGGGTACACCAGCTACTTTAGGAAAGAGATAAGAGTTGGGAGCACAGACAGGATGGAGTTTTAAATTCTCTGTTTTCCTATCTTCATATGGGTATGAAATTATCCTTCTTTTATTTTTTTTACTTTATTACCCTTTTACTAATGCTTTGTGTGTGGGGGGTGTCAGATCATCCACATATTTTATTTCATTTCTTTACATTTTATTTTAATGGTACATTTTAGATGTACATAGTGATGACATTCATCATAGAGGATTTGTACCTGTACATGACATATCTTGTTGCTTCATTTTTTTCCCGTTCCCTACCCCTCCCTTCATCCCCTCTGAAATTACCCTTCTTCAAAGCTTCCTAAAACAGGACTTCTACTTTTTTCTTGATATTCCATTATGATTTATGCTGGACTGGAAAACACAGGCCTTTCTTTATAGAAAAATTTGGAAGAACCATAAAAGTAAGCTAGCTTTTGAACACCTTTCAAATGAATTCTTTGACAAGTACTCAATGTCCTTGCTAACACTGAAGAAGGGAATATGACTATAATACAATCATAATAGAACCACCTGGCCCAGATAGACTTGTTCTCTTCTAACTCCAAAGGTCAATCTCAACAAGTCTCAAAGGAAAGATTACAAAACTTTCAAAGTATAAAACCCCCAAATTAGAGGGGAGCTGGAAAGAAGAAAGATTTAATTAACTATGAGATTGGAAGGCAACACTTTAAGCCTAATAATTTAATGTTCATCTTCAATGATAACAACCGGGGAACTGGGGAGACTGAGGATGTGGTTTAGTGGAACTGTGCTTGCCTAGCATGCGTGAAGCTGTTTGTGTGGGGTGGGGGAGAGACAGAGAGACAGACAGACAAACAGAGAGAATAATTGTATGAAATTTATCAGTTCCAACCCTGCTTTACCTCAATAGGTGGGGAAATAACTTCTTGCTTACTTTTACAAAGCATGTAAGTGAAATCCAGACATCAGGTTTTCAAAAAACTGGTGGACAGCAGGTACACACCAAATACTAAAAACACCCAAAAGAACTCTAAATGGGCACAAAGCAGCGTTAACAAAGTCAGTGAAGGAAAAAGTAACCTATTGATCTCTTCAACTTTGAACAAAAAAGCCCAAAGACGTTCATCCACTTGGCTAAGGTGCCTGAAATTTTTAGCGTACACACGAAGAACTTATGATCTAATTTCATCATAATCTAGTATCTTGGCAACCTGTGCTCAGAACAGGTAGGTAGACTACCAAAAGTTTAACCCGGCTGTCCTGGTTCATTTTGCTTTTTTCATTAACCACTCAAGACAGACTGCTTTTGGGCAATGGAAGAATTTCCATACTCCTGAAAACAGCAGAGTGCCCTCTGCAGCTTGGAATCCCGAGGCAAGGCAACCCGTTGATTCTGTGATTAGAAGAATTTCTTGGCCTCTGTGGGTCTGTGCCTTACATTAATTTCAATGCAACTTCCTCCACACCCTTTGACCCTTTTTCAAGTGACAAACTTTCAGTTTCGGAGAGCACCTTCTCTGCAAGCATGGCTTTGTCCTGACTGCCTGTCCAACCTTCAGAGCCTGCTTTCCTATCATGCTTTGCCCGATTCTCTCTACTTACTTAAATCTATTAGATTCAGGTTCAGTTTATCCCACCATAATGATCCGACCTTTCTTGTCACAGTCTGTTGCCAGCCAAAACCAAGAGCTGGCACATTTCTCCTTTTAAACAAATATTTGGTTTTACCTCCCCTTTTTTTTTTCTGTTTTCTACCTTGAGAGCTCATTTGTCCTACTATCCTCTGGTCAGGATAGACAGGCTTAATTCAAAATATTCTCTGTATTAATTTCTAATCACTTGGGATAACAGGAATTTTATGGAGTAAGAATGCAAGAGTGAGTTTAGGATTCATAAAATAATCACTAAAACACAATGAAGAAGATAAATTTGCCTGGCTGAGTACAATTTACAATCTATTCAAAAGCTAATAACTCGCTTACCTCATCAGTATTCATAGCTATTAATAAGAGTTAGCATTTATAGAACTCTTATTCTATGGGAGACACTATACTAAGTATTTTGTATTACCTCATTCCATCATGCCCAATACCTTATGCAATTCAGACTATTAAGTAACAATGTTAAAGTTTAATTGTAAACCAAAATCTGTCTCTCACAAACTTCAATTCTAGACTTGCCACCAAATACTTGTATTGGGTTTTTCAACATTTAAAAGGCTCAGAAATCATAATAGGATCACTGGCACCAATAAGAGACCCTCCAGGTTCTCAATTTTTCCCAATTACAATTTGTAAGTTTACTACTCCTTTTCCATGGAATCAAGATGACACCAAATTGCTTGCAAGTCTGGCAAACAAGTTAGAAAACGCTCGATACACTGGGGTTAAAATCACCTTTTGAAGGGTACTTGTCCAGAAAGCTGGTATCCAGCTGCCAGAAAGGAAACATAAAAGCCTTTGAAGATGGTAAATATCTCCCTCAGTAATAAAATTCCTCTCCTAAAAATGGCTATCCAAATCAAAGTGAAAACTTTGAACCGAGATTTAGATATCGTAAGAAAACTATATCAAAATCTGTAGTATGCAAATCACACAGAAAATGCAAAATTAAAAAAAAAAGATCTTGCAACAAGAAGATTGGAGAACAAAATCTGAATAAGAGCCTTCAAGGAAAGCAGGGATCTGAAAATAAAACTCAAGAGAAATGCTTAAATTAAACCAGCAAGGAAGTCTATACATCAAGTATCAATATACATGCCAAGCAACAAGATGCCTATATATTAAGAAGCAAGTCAAAAAATCAACTCACCTTAAATGGTCAAACGGGGGCTGGGGATTTAGCTCAGTGATTAGAGTGCTTGCCTTGCAAGCACAAGGGCCTGAGTTCGATCCCCGGCACCACAAAAAAAAAAAAAAAAATGGTCAAACAAAAAAGAGGAACAGAGGAGGAAATTAAACACTAAGTTAAAGATAGCATTTACATTTATATAGAGGTGAAGAGACTGTCTATCAAGGCACATGAAATCCTACACTGTGGCTACCATGTTACATCCATCTCACCAACAAACATCCATGCGAATTTCTTACACTTCAACTCTGCTTAAAATCCTGTGCATTTCCCAGTATGGGAATGATGAGGAAATTAAGGTTAACATTATATCTCTATATCACTGAATAATCAATGATTTCAATGATTAAATTTGATAGCCATATAATTCAATATATACATGAAGAAGAGGAAAATGCCTTGACTCTATTTCAAGTAACAGTATAATTTCACAAAAGATCATAAGGGCTCTCAGCAAATATAAACTTCTTCAATTAACATGGACATGAAACTGAGCTTAAATTTCTAAGGTTGTAATATAGACAGTATTATCAGTTATATGTGCCACTAAACACTTGCTCCAGTACAAGTACTCAAGATGCAAGCAAAAAAGCAGCTTTCCCATTAGTAATCACTGAAAAACACAACTCAAGTTGTCCGGTTTGCCAAGTCAGGGCAGACTGATTTAGCAAGGGATAAAGGGTCTGAGAATGTTCACGTTGGAGGCAATCCTGAAAGATGAAGTCTACCTCATAACCCGCAGGCAGGTAAATGAAAGCCCTGAAACCCTCTGGACTAGATGGCTCGCATCCAATTATTGAACTCATAGCATTCCTAGGCATCCAGAATTAATTTTTCATAAATTTATTCACCAAACACTTATTAAGGACTAATTCAGGGCACCACATAACTAGGTGCTGAGGACACGACATGAATAAGACAAGGCCTCTCGTGTTTACATTTCATTTTCAACATTTCAAACAAATTTTCCAAAAGAAAAGCTTAGTGGCTGATGACATGATTTTAGGAATTCAGATGTTATATACCTTCCATTAAAAAAAAAATGTTTAGGCCTGCCAAGTTACTGACAGAGAGACCAAAACATGCTATCATTAGGAACCTGCACTGCCCAGTCCTTGACCATGCTCCTTGGGCATTTTCCCGTTACAGATTGCGTTGTGATTCTCTCTCAACAAAAAACGGATGCATGCGAACTTCCTACACTTCAGCTCTGCTTCTCTCAAGGAATTCTTCCAAAGCACTCACTGCTGGAATATTTTTCTGTCTGATACTGCCCCTCCTCACCTCAAATTCCTCCTGCGTGTACCAAGTATGGCTTCCATCCACACTATTTCATTAAAACTGCTCTAGATTCAATGACTACATTCAAGAAAAACACTAATTTAAAGTAAGTATTACTAGAACTACAGGTACATTTACTATTTTCACCCCCTGAACAGTACATGGCACAACCAGATCCTCAAATACTGGCTAAGTAGAATATTCCATAAATGATAAAGATAGTAATATTCATTGCACGGTTATTACTCATTAAATAAGACTCAAATTGTCAATCGTATACATAAGTGACTACGTATTTACAAAAATGATTTTTTCCTTAATCATTTTGCGAATATGTATTAAGTACTACATATGAAAATACACTTTAAGGTCTTTCAGAATTATGGAATGTGTATTCTTAGGAAGGGAGAACTCCTACTTATTTCTCTGTAGTCAGCTTCTCAACCTACTCTAAGCACAAAGGATCAGCAGGAGCTCAAAGCACTGTCTGAACAGACCTCTCCACCACAAGCCCCTTGTATCATAATTTTGCACTACTGCTGTGAACTCCTTCAGAGCAGGACCTATCTGGTGCCTGAAACTTAGTAGGTTCTTAGTTCACTTTAATTTTGCAGATAAGGAAACTTAGGTTCAAAAAAGTGAAGAAAGTCTGTTGCTATATAGTATATAGAATAAGCTTTAGAAGCACAAAGACCTGCATTTTAACCTTCATCAAGGTATTTCATCCCACTACCTCAGTATCCAAGCAGGAATAAATCATGACAGATGTACGAACCTGCGGCGTGAGGTAGGGACTCAAGAAACCCAAGATTCTAGCAAGCAACATTAAGCTGACATTACACAGTTGTTAGGAAGCTAAAGAAAATGAAAACATGAACAAATTAGAGTATTTATTTGATATTTTAGGCTTCATGCTAGCCAAAGGGAACATTTATATAAAGTCAGGCAGAGAGTGCAAAGGACCTAGATGGAAAAAAGTAAACAGCTTCCCTAGGGACAGAACACAGAGCTGATGTAATAGTATCCACAGAGACTAGAGCAAAGCTTACCCAGGTATAAGCAATGCCGGTGAATTAAACAGACAACACTTTTATAAAATCAAAATAAAGGTGTAGTGTTTCAGGGTGGTGTAAAGAGAATAAAGGAAAGCACCTTTCCAGGTCCTTGGGAAGTACCTTTTCCAGGTCTTTTTAAAGGAAGATGCATTTTAAAATAAATAAATAAAGTCTGAAGAATTGGGACCTCTGAACAGCTGGGTACTTATTTATGAGAACAAATGAAAAATTAAATTCCTTGTTTTTTATAAAATCCACAAAAGATATCCAAGCATAGCACATTGGTTAAGAGTAGGATTCCAGAGCCTGAAGGCTCTGCCCATAATTCTACCTCTTACTTACAATTGAAAGAGCTTGGGCAAGTTGCCTGAATAATCTGTACTTCGTGTTCCTCATTGACAAAGTGGTGTCAATAACAGTATCTACCTCATAAGGTTTTTCTCTTTTTTTTTAGATTGAAATGAGTTAATACTTATAAAGCACTTAGAATAGTGTCTGGTACAGAGTAGGCACTAAGTGAATCTGTTAAAAATCACCTGAAGTCATCTTGTTCAATACAGAAATAAAATCCGATATGCTTCATTCCATTACTTTACAATGATCAAATTTAAAAAACGATTTCCTATGTATTTACTCTGAAGCCATCAAGTTCCTTATGTAAGTAATTACAAAATGAGAAACTCTAGATATGAACAAGAAAAATGAAAGCGAGTAGTTCACTTGTTTCCTCTTTCTCCAGGATCCATAGGTGCATACTAGAGAAACATGTTTTTCCTCAGGACAGTGAAGGGCCACCTCGCAGCCTAAGATTTCCAACAGTGTACGGAAGTGTTTCTCAGACGGTGCCCTCCCCTTCACCAGGTTTCTGTTACACCAGATGGGAAACTAGACTAGAAATCTCAAAATCACCAACAAGGCCTGAGTCAGTAACTGAATAAACTTATTTTATTAATTTTTTTTTGCAGTGTTGGAGATGGAACCCAAGTCCTTGCACATGATAGGCAAGCATTTTACCATTGAGCTATGCCCCCAGACTTGTAATTGTTTTATTATTGTATAAAGTAGGAAATGCGTTGTTAATTTGTATGCTATGTGCCTAGCGCTGATATTTGCATACGACAAATGCATACAAAACAGGCTCTTTCCTCAATGAGTTTATAATCTAGCTAGCAGATAATCTCACACTCTAAGACTATTAGCGCTAGCATACGAATAAACTGAATTTCACCTGCTTTATAACCAGAAGCGTCAAGAAATAGAAAACGATAAACTGTGCCTTCTTAGTATACTCTCTTATTGAAAGGTAGTATTTCCTGTAAATTGTAGTGACTGGATCTATGTTAATAAAGGAAACAATCACTACTGGGCTCTTGTTTGCTTTTAACATACATGAGAATGTGTCATATCTGTGAAGATATCCCAAATGCAAAGCATAGCAACATCTGTACTGGTGTATTATACTACTATAAACCAACGGGGGTGAGGTGCATGCACTTGGGTAGTGTGTGTACGTGTCTCTCTGTGTGCTGTTGTTGTTAGATGAGGACAGAATCTTAGTGTCTGTTGGCTGAAAAGGACATTGAGACATTGTAGTGAATACCAGACACAATTTTTTTTCCTGCATAAAACGTGCCAGAGGGGTTGGGGATTTGCTCAAGTGGTAGAACACTTACCTAGAAAGTGCAAGGCCCTGAGTTTGATCCCCAGAACCTCCCCCAACAAAAGTGCCAGAGACTAACACTTTACCTCAAATCTAAAGAAGTTAGACTGTGGTCTTTTAGGGCAATTAGAACTAGTAGCCAAAAAATTAACTAGGTTAGAAGAGAAAGTTACAAGCAAAAAGCCTACAGGTTTAGCTACATAATCACAGGATTTGGGGATTCTTAACACAGAAAGAAGTTTGGGTAAATGGAAGAGAATAGTTTTCCTCAAAGGAAAAACCAAAGGAAGCACATGAGGTGATTAACATGTAAAGTTTGGTGGAGAAATATACTCACAATTATGCATTTTTATTTATTTAAATATTCTTTAAAACGGTATCGACCTGCATATAATTGCTAACTTATTGAATATTTATGTTGATCATTTTAATAGCAAATTAATTTTCATAGAAAAAAAACCTGATTCAATTGCGTACTATAAATTGAGGCTCAGTTATGCACACGTGGGCTGCCCAAAAGGTTACACTTTGCAACCATGTACCACCTAGTGGCAGAAAATAGAATTGCAAGCATAGTGGTAACTAAAAATAAGCAGCCCATGGGAGGTCTTTGCAAACACAATTTAAGAATAAATATGTGAGCTGGGAGTGTAGCTCAGGGGTAAAGGGCCCGCCTGGACATACGAGGTCCTGGGTCTCATTTCCAGCACAACACATACAAAAGAAATTTACTCAAATTTACCCAAAATGCCACCAAATAGCTAAAGCAATACCTTTATGATTATGGTACTTCTTTTTCTCATTTAGTGGTATTTAAAATATATGCAGATTAGTACAGCTGAATTAATTGCATAACATTCCTTCCAGTATATAATATTTAGAAAATGAGTGGATTTCTCACTCAGAATCAAACATAAGATGTGACTGGGGATTTAGCTCAGTGGTAGAGCACTTGCCTAGCAATCACAAGGCCCTGAGTTCAATCCTCAGTACTCCCCCACAAAAGCAACACAGATTAAGGTACCACTGCACTTACAAGGTTGGTGGAAATTTTTTGAAGGGTAATAGAATAATGCGGAATGAAATTATGATCCTAGAACATAGATACATGGGAAGAAATAGCTTTTCTTCATCAGTTTTATGAAAAGATAAAACACTCTATAATGAGTAAACATATAAAATACATTAAATTAATGAAAATACTAGATGCATTTTAAAAATTACTAGAGATGACTTTTTTGTAGTACTGGGGATTGAATCCAAGGCCTTTTTATTTTGAGACAGGTTCACACTAAATTGCCCAGTTTGGAATTAAATTTGGAATTTGTGACCCTCCTGCATCAGCCTCCAAGAATGCTGAGATTATAGGCCTTCCCTACTACACTTGGCTTAGAAATCACTTTTGATAGAAATCGTTTCAAAATAGGAGTACTCTTTTTTTTTTTGTTTTGGTAAGCAGCACACAGTAAACCTAATTCCATCTCTCGCTGATCACTAGAGAACATGAGTATTTTTCCTCATACTTAATTAGTCTCTGGAAAATTCATATTTTGTTTTTCCTATAAGTCGAATACGGATAAAATTCTTATTGACTAGGAGTTCAGACAGTTGGGTTCCACTTAATATATTGCTGTATCTGAGCAAACATCTCAGCAGGACCCCCTGAGAAGTAAAAATGTAAATTCAAAGTTAAATATATCTTCGCGTTGCTAAAATCAAGAAAATATGCTCCTCACATTTCAAAGATTGATACACGAAGAGAATGGAGGGACTTTTGATATTCACATTTAGTGGAAACTCAGAAGCGAGACTTTAAAATCATTAATTCTATATTCATTTCCTTGCTAGGTTATTCATGCCAATAGCAAAATCAAGAAGAGCATTTTGGTAAGTGGAATGGTACTGTATCCACTAACGATGGAATCACAGAAAGGCGTCCTATTATATTTTGTTATCCAAATACACTTGTTATGCTAAGCACAGGTAAGAAGAGCACATTTTAAAAAAAGCATTTCATGCAACAGAAATGCCATTTTCTAAAAGCAGATGGGAGCCAAAATGATAAATCCGGATTCAAGAGGAAAGGGGAAGGGAGTAAAGCATGGAGAAGGGGGAAAAGGCAGACTTTTAGTGCTGAACACAAAGTAGGACTTTGTTAGCATAAAGAGTGGCTTCTAATGTGGAGCCTATCAAATGCCTTCTTCTGACAAACCACTCTGAGTACGTATCTTTGCACACAGAATACTACTTAGAGCACACCTTATAAGGTAATGTGTATTTTGTGATGAGTGTAATAGTCTTAAATAACTTATAATATTTGTTACTCTTCACACTGCGAATGACACAAAGTTGACAATAAATTTAAAACTATTCTGAAGAAAACGCATGTGGGTGTTACGTAAGTACACACAGAGCACAGGCGAATGAAAGCACTAGGCACGAGGCAAAGTGTCACTGATATTTCAAAAACTTACTCTGGTGGAGCAAACCTCAGAAAGCTTTAGTGTTCTTTATTCTTATTCTGTTTTTTAGTCCTAGTTCTAAATAATGTACCAATATTTTGGCACATTTATGATATTGGTGACAGAAAATCATTTTTCTTCCAAATGCAAAAGCTTATTCGTTAAAAAAAAAAAAAGATGCATGTGTAAAATTTCAGTAGTGACACCAGTTCATTTTAGACTTTTCTTCAACTAGCTCCTATATATAGCATTTTTAGTGTGATACCCAGTAACTCTTCATTAACATTTCACTGAACAGACACAGGAGATCAATGTTCAGTTGATCTCCTTTCAATCTACCAACTCTAGGAGCTGGGAAACATTTTCACTGAGAGCAGACAAGGTTGAGCACTCCTAACCCCAAATTGCAAAATCTGAAACGCGCTAAAGGCTGAAACTTTTTGAGTACCAACAAGATGCCACAAGGGGAAAATTTCAAATCATTAAACTTCGTTTCATGTACAACATTATTAAAATTAATGGACAAAATTAACTTCAGGCTATGTACAGAAACCATAGGTGAGACATAAAGGAATTTCACGTTGGATTTCAGTGCCATCCTCAAGGTATCTTATTATATATATGTAAATATTGTCAAACACAAAATATTTCTGGTCCCAGGTATTTTGAATAAGGGATATCCAACCTAGACAACTTTATAATGCTGGATGTGGTCCCCAAATAATTCTCTCGATGCCCAAATTTCTGGCGATTTTTTTATGGTACTGGCAGTTGAACCCAGGTGTGCTCTACCACTAAGCTACATTCTCAATGCTTTTTATCTTTTATGTTGAGACAAAGTTTCACTAAGTTGTACAGACTGGGCCCACATTTGCAATCCTGTGCCCCAGCCTCCTGATAGCTGAGATTACTGATGTATACTGACAAATAAATTTTTTGATTAATACTGCAGGCCCGTCAGAAACCACAAAAGTCCATAAATTCATATTAAGGCCTTATTACAGTACCATCTCATTTGCTGGAAAAATGCCACAGAAGGAGATAAATACAAATGAAATTTCGAAAACAAAATCCTTAAACATTAACATCTGTTAATCAGTCAGGATAGAAGACTTTTTGAAATGCCTTGCAAAAGTTGGACTCCCTCCTGAGACATAGGATAGGGAGAAAAGCTTAAACTTTTTTTGATAGTTCTACAATATAGAATGCTTTGAAGAATACATTGGGCACTTTATTAAATGGCACCAAAAATCTGAGCATTTAGAGTCTTCATGACTCCTTTGTATAGTTTGTCTTCTTTCTCACTGTCAGTGTGCACCTCCCTCTATTAACTCCTCCAAAATAAAAAAAAAACTGATCAAATTTTCTAGGGCTTGCAAAACCAGATTCAACAAAAGGAAATGCAGCAAGTAATTGCTCTGTGTAAAGTACTGAATCAAATGTGTCAGTTAGACTTGTGTCTCGAAACACAGGCTCTGGAGTGCTCCTGGGGAGAGCTTGGAAGGCATCACTATGGGTCTACTGTAAAAGCCTCCATGAGCTTACAATATCTGGGAGAAGCTGAGGTCTGCAAGTAGCATCCCAGCTCTTTATGGGACCTGACTCTTCTCCCCGGACCCTAGGTGGCACTTGGGAAGTAACCAGGGGAACTGTGAGGGTCCCAGGGCTCCAGTGGCGTGAGTGTTAGGGCCAGAGGTTGACGTTAAAGCCAAGGCACCTGCCACCCCTTCCACCAGCTGCTGACATTTTTTGTTGCTCATTATGAGGAAGGAAGTATTCCAATAAGTATTTCAATATTATATGACCATACCCAATGGCATAGTACCGGAATATCTCACTCTGGTTTAGGCACTTGCTAATACATGGCACACGCTCAAATCCCTCGACATCGTGAGCACAACACGAAAGGATATACAAGGAGTTAGCTGCATTTCAGCCAATCAGTGAAAGGGAGGATTAAATTTGCCAGGGAGGCAAGCAGGAGAAAGCAGAGTTTAGACTCCTAGGAAGACAGGGCCCTCCATAAATTTAAAATATAACTAAAAGGCATGCTGATAATTAGGAATAGAAGGGAACAGTTATTGCTGCTTTTGTTTATTTATCCTAGTAAAAGCTCTGGAGAGTTAGTCACTGAACACATGAAGACTTCTAGAGAAAATTATAGTAGTTTATAAAGACTGTTGGTAATTCTCTAAACCAACTTAACTGCTTATGCATTTTATTTAAAGGAACTTTTATTTGTGGTGCTGTGGGGTCCAGGGCTTCACATATGCTAGGCAAATAAGGCACACACCAGTCCCCATTTAAGGGAACTTCTGATTGAGCATTAATAATTATTATACACATGAGAACTAGAACTCATTTACTTCTTAGTACTGAGAAAGTTTTCTTGCTAGACCCAACATTCATCTTTGCAGTTAATGATACAGGTAACGCTGTATTCTAAATGTTTACATTCAATGACAAAAGTAACACTGTCATCTAAATACAACAATGAGGACATTGTTAGTAATTTGGTCCATAAAGGCTAAAAGAGTAAACTGGGCCGGGCGTGGTGACACACAACTGTAATTCCAGTGTTTGGGGAGACCAACTCAAGAGGATCGCATGTCTGAGCCCAGCCTGGACAACTAAGTGACTTAGCAAGAACCTGTCCCCCAAATTTTAAGAATTTACAAATCGCTGGGTATGTAGCTTAATGTGAAGGCCCTGAGTTCAATTCCCAATATGACATAAGAAAGAAAGAAGGGTGAGGGATGAGGGGAGGGGGAGAGAGAGAGAGAGACAGAGAGAGAGAGAGAGAGAGAGAGAGAGAGAAGAGCAAAGCGGATTTACTCAAGACTTGGGTTGAGCTGTGTACAGTACAACATAATGTTGCAAGAGGCTTCCAATTTTCAGTGTCAAACTAGCTCCTTCACTCTTTCATGTCATTTGCACTGTTTTTACCTGTGCTTAACTCTGAAAATAAACTAGGTAATCATTATACTCAATAACAAATGTAAAAAATAGGCAAAGACGAAAGGTTACAGTAACCTTGCACTAAGGCACAAACGGTAACTCAATGTTAATTTGTTGTTATTCTAAATTGCTTCGTTATATGTCAAAATGTTTGTCAGCAATAGATGTTTGAAATTCATCACTGAACTTAGGCCCCCGGACAGCATATTGGCCAATGAAGCTACTGGAAATCACAAGGCTGGCAAACAGAAAGGCATCCGCCCAACCTTACCGTATGCTTTATTTCTGGTGGATTTTAAACTATGCATCAAACATTCTAAAAGCACTGATCCCTTGGCATGGGATAATGTGTGAATTACTGAGATTTTATCAAGCTAAACTGAGAGGAGATAGGCAAGTGACTTCTAAAACTCTGTGGCCGTGTAAAAGGAGCAGAAAAGAATGCCAAACTCGCCTCTAATTTCCGAGCACAGATACTTGTGAATATGTGATAAGAGAAACCTTCACATTAATCTCCAATGACTTGAATGTCATCTATGAATGACTTATGAAGAACAGAGTTGTAAATCGTGAAATCTCAATTGAATCAAAATTACAGCAAATGCTAATTCATTTAGTGCTCATAACAATCCCGTAAGGCAAGTTCCATCATTGTTCCCATTTTATAGATGAGGGAATAAACATACCAAGAGATTAAGTTAGTCAGGTCAAGGTTACACACCAGAACAGTCAGGGATCAAATTCAGGCATGCTCCCGAAAGTCTGTTGTCAATAACCAGTCTGTACTGCCTCCCCTAGGCACAAAAATGCATACATGTAATCTAAAACATATATATTATCAGGGACTTGGCCACAGAAAGAATCCAAGTACTTCCTATAAAATATCAAATATTATTCAAAGTTGTATTTCTAAAATAATTTCTGGAGCTGCCAAGCAATATGAATAACGGCTTTCAGTTTTAATGACAAATAAAATACGTAGTTGCATTGTATTCATATACTTGATGTCAAAGTATGTGGGCACTTGGTAGATTGGAAAAAAAATAGAGTTTAGCTTTATTGTGTTAGCAAAACGTTAGCATCTTGTTATTGTGTGTTCAAATGTGAGGGCTGCTCTAGATGGGATGTGTATATCAGCTAAGTGAACAAACTAAACCCAGACACAGAACTATACACATGGATTCAGCTTCTCTGTCAAACATATCAGTCTACCTGTAGTGGAACTGCTACTTAGCTGCCTGCCTCACCATGAGCTTCTTGAGGGTACATTTTAATAATCCGCAGTGTCTGGCTCAAAGGTTGTATTAGTAAGTCCTCAGAAAAATACTCATCAAACCAAAGGAAGTGGTGAGCATCTGCCATATGGAAAACATTATGCCAGGTGGTGAGAAAGTCAAGATTTGGTCCATAGGGCAGGCAACATGGCGAAGTCCTCAGTATATTGTAGGACCAAAAAGGGGGGCATCCCTAAGAATGAAAATGTTCAGTGTAGGACTTCAGGTAAGAATCAACTCTCTCCTTTTAAAGGTCACAGAAAAAGTGAGAGTCCACATCTGTTTAATCCATTGCCTCTCTGTAAAAATAGATCAACAGCTCCCTTCATTTACCTGTTAGCTAACTTTTCTAATTCTTAAAATGGGAATAATACAATTTTCATCACAGCAAAATTTGTAACAACAGCTTTGTTGAGGCATAATGAACATACCATATAATTCATTTAGAAAAGTATAATTCTGGAGCTTTAGTGTATTTACAGATATTTGCAAACACCACCACATAAATTTTATACAGCTTTCTTCCCTCTCTTCAAAGAAACCCCATACCCTTTAGCTCTGTACCCTACACATCCATCCCCATACAACCAATAATGTACATCCTATCTCTATGGATGTTGGACATTTCATATGAATGGAATCATATATTATGTGGATTTTGTGACCAGGTAATATCTTCAAGGCTCACCTATATTATACAGCATGTAACAGTTTGTTATTCCTCTTTATTACTGAACAATACTCCATCATGTAGATATACTACATTATGTGTACCTAGTCATCAGTTGATCGACATTTGGGCCATTTTCGCTACGTAAGGCAATATAATTTTAAGTCAGTAAGATCAGTCTGAAGATGGATATCCTAATCAATGAAGATAATGTTTCACGGTGTTCAACTTATAGAAAAGAATCTAGGCTTCCTATGTCAATATTAAAATTCATTTGAATACTTGCTCAAGGTTTTATCTTCAGCACCTAGAAATATGACTGACTCATACCCTGTCCTCAGTAAGTATGCGAATGAACAACAAATACGAAAAAAAAAATACAAAGAAAGGAAAGAAAAGGGAAAAGCAAAAAAGCAGCAAGTGAGAGTGAAAGGAAAGTGAAATATGAAAGACCTAGGGAGTCAAATGGCAGGGAAAAAAATCAACTCATGTCCTAAAATGTGCTATGGATAAGCTCCATACATTCAACTCTTTACATTAAAATCTCTTCGACAAAACATTCTTATAAAAATATCAGAACTACAGCTATTAAATAATAATAAGCTTCACCATAATATAAAATGTAAAGGTCTGAAACATTCAGGGCTACTGTTCCTGACAATACTGTGCCAAGCCGACTCACCCCACACAAGTGTATCGTTAATTGAATGATGCCTTCTCCTCTCCTCCAACCATCTATAATTCTGCAACTCAGAAACAACTGTAAAACCTGCAGCCTCTAGTCATTTCAAATGCTCACTGTCTTTATTCAGTGCTCAGTTATAGGTGGATAAAACTGTGAAAGTCACAAGCGGCAAGCTCAAGGTCCCAACCAAACCATTTTTGTATTTCTACAATATAACCATGGCGGTTATAAGCACAGACAGACTTTGAGGTTAGAGTGTTATGTTCAAATTTTGATGATTCTGTTTACTAGCACTGGGCACGTGACCCAATCTCTTGTCTCTGTCTGTCTCTGTCTGTCTCTCTCTGAGCCCCAAGTTCCTAATCTGTAAAAAAGAGATAAATAAGAAGAAAACCAACTCCACCAAGTTGCTGTGAGGATTAGATGAGGTAACGTGTGTAAATTGCTTACCTCAGAAATAAGTAGCTGTTACTACAGTCTAAGTTTCGCTCGGGAAAAAATATGAAATCTGAAACACTCCAAAATCCAAGACCTTCTGATGCCTCAAGCCTAAAACTCCACCAGTGGAACTTTGTTTCATGCACAAAATTATTAAATATGTTGCATAAAATTACTTTCAGGCTATGTGTATAAGGTGCAAAGAAAATATAAATGAATTTTGAGTTTAGCTTGGATCCCATTTCCAAGATACCTCATTACGTATGTGCAACTATGTCAAAATTTCTTGAAAGCCCAAATCTGAAACACTCCTATGCTCATGCATTCCAGGATAAGGGATATTCAACCTATATCAGAAAACAATTTTTCACACTGGAAGGGGAACAAGAGATGGAGGGAGGAGAGCAGAAAGGAAGAGAGAAGGGATTTAAAAAGAGATAGTTGAAGAAAAAAAGGAAACTGCTTTTACAAATGGGAATGGACAAGAGTTGGAGGGAGCAGGGAGGGAGGGGAGGAGAAGGGGACAGAAGAAGAATTAAGATGTGTTGTGCACATGTACAAACTCCCCAGGATAAATGTAATCATTATGTACCATAAACATGTACTAATAAATTTTTTTAAAAAACGAATGTAGAGTTAGATCATTTCTTTCTGCCACTTCTTAATATGATCTCAGTATTCCTTTTACTTTCCTTTGTTTCTCCCTAGTGGATTGCTCTAAAGATAGACTCACTCTGAAACTAAAAACTGGTTATCAATTAATACTATATTTAAATTAAAAGGTATTATTAGGTGATTTATTTTAAGTCAGTTATTACATGGGAAGATTCAGTTCAAAAATACTTGTAATACAATGGCAAGGAACTACCAAACTCTGATTGAAATATAGGCTGAACTTGCCCCTGTGGATATTTGAGTGTGTATCTGTTGTAAGAGGGAGGGGAAAGTATTTTGCATTTAGGATGTCCTATTATGAACACACAATAAACACGTACTCTGTAAATACGCTTTCTAATGAAAAAGAAAACACGGTGACTAACACCTTTTATTACTGAATCCATTTTGCAAAGTTATAGGTAGAATTTTTGGCAAAGACTTCTTCGGCAGGATGCCAGGGTTGATATACTGTCAGAAGCCAATTACAAAAGTCAAATATGATCGGTACACCTGACTTTTTTACATATCTTTTGGCGATCAGCTTTTTTCATGTGAAGTTGTGCAGCTTCTTAACTGAAGTTAGGTAAATTAGTACCATACTCCCTTTTGTGCCCACTACAGTAAATATATTAAAATGCAATTTTCTATGTTGGAAGAATGAAATTCCTGTCAAGAAAAGGAAATACAGACCTCTGGATGTCAACATGGATATTTAGGAACACGGAGGAAGTGAGGCTGAAAGGTCACTTGCCTTTTGACACAAGAGGGAGTTGTGAGGATAAACAAACACAAGAGAAAGTGAACAGAATTTGAATCAGAAGGCACAGATAACTACATTTCAAAGACCACAAGCCCTACAAATCCAGCCTTAGAATAGGAGCGCTTCATGAAATGACAAGTTATTCGACATTTTAAAAGAAATGCTCCTCTCCACCTAATGCAGCCAGGCAGAAATGGGGGCAAAGGCTTTTCTGAAAAACCATTCAAGGAGTTTGTTTGGAAATGCTGTCTCATCACACGCTTTTGTCTTCCTTGGTAGAATTTTCCCACCTTAAACTCAACAAACAAGTCATCATTCTTTGGTATTTATTACAGTATTTATCATACACATACACATGCCTCGAATAAATACTGCTTTTAGGAAAATACATTTTTTATGTTTTCACTTTTAATTCTTTTAATTTCAATGTGTTGATCTTACTGTTAAAAATGTAATTTTATAACAAAGATTCTAAGAATGTAGATCATTAATAATTCTCAAACCCAAAAAGATCTACCCATAAATTCAGTTTCTTACTGAATCTAGTAAGTAATATTGATAATAAAAATAATAATGATAATAATAAAGCAGAAAACAGATCCTGAAAGAGGGGCTGAAATTCTTATGAAGCACAGTTCATTGGTATCATACAGCAAGGCCTTTGAAGGGATGACAGACTAAATTAATTAGTTAAGAGATGCATAGAGTTCACAACTTGATTACCAAACCGATTAATTTCCTAAAAAAAAACAATAGCCTTAATCTAAACCAACTACATGAACTTAACTTCCTTTGCAATCCTAGCAATTACTAAGCAAACAGTTGCAAATCCTTGATTACAGGCTTAATCAGCACATCCATAGTATTATTTCAAACTTAACTACTGAATAGTTTTTCTTGACCAAAGTAAAGGCATGCACACAATAATTTAAATGTGAAACCATTTAGTTTGCTTCTCTATTTAGGGTAATATGAAAAGCTGTATTCTCCGGTACACAAGTGGTAAGAAAGAAATTTAAACCAGATACAGTGCTTGTATAGCATGCATGAGCTCCACAAAAAAGACAGAAATTTAAACCAGCAACCATAATCAAGAAATTAAAAGCAAAAGCTTCTATAGTCATCGTAGAAATGCATTTAACAAACACTCTCCCTTGGTATGAGGGAAATCTTTTAATCTACATTACTTTTTATTTTGTGCAGTGTGTTCTCTTGACATGAGGATGTCATTAAACTATTTGATTCCTGTTGGTAAAGTATTCTTAAATTCTTTATCAGCAAATAATGTTTGCACAGTAGCTTGAAATGCAGCATAAAAAAATCAAAACTTGAAATTTGAATAGATACAAATGCATACACATACACACACACACAAACATATATTTTGGGAAATATTGCTTTTATGCAAGTTAATCCTCAGAATGTGGTACTCTTTCAATTATCAGTTCTTAGGCACTCTGCCTGAGAAAGCTTTTATCCCTGGAACATGTGGCAAAATTAACAGTTTGGAAAATGATACTTTCAATAATTCGTACCTGCACAATAACTTAGAAGGTTTACATTTTTCAACATGGAACAAAATTTGCATCATTTTCCTCTTTAGAGTAAAAAGAAATTTTCAAAACCTCAAAGTAATCACACTTGCTCTTTGACTAGAATCAACCTAGACATTAACATCAATGCAGAAGTTAATGATTTTTTTAAACAAATAATCATCAGCTTCTAAGATGAGATACAGAATATATGTTCCTGTAAGAGAAAATGGAGTGGGTGATTAAAATGATAGGAATTAAATATGGACCTGAAGTTTTCTTTTAATTATACAGTGAAATATAAAACCTATGAAAAACTAAAGTCGACAGATCCTACACAGGGAATATGCTAAATCTTAAATTTCCATTTATTATGAAGGCTAGACACTGACTCCTAGTCTAAAGGCAAAACACAGTGTAAAAGCCTAGCCTCAGTACCCATATTCTAACCCTCATTTTTATGTAACCTTCTCCATCCTCATTGAGCCTCCGCTATACAAAGCTGTCAGTCACATTTTCCCTAACTCGGGAGCACCATCTTGTTTCAAAAAACATTTAAAACAATCTTACCTGTTATTTTGGCTGAATTCCATTGTTTTTTGGGAAGGGGGTGAATTCAAATTTATCCAGTTTTTTAAAGAAAAGTTTAATCCTAGACCTTAAAGGCAAAAAGAATGAACAGGACCCAAAAAGAATGAACAGGACGCAAAACTCAAGTTCATCAGAGTTCTGCTTAGATTAGTTAATCAGACTGCACAAGTAATGCTGGGCACATTAAAAGATATATTGGGAAAGTAGGGTAGTACTCAATACGTATTTTGTGCTTGATGGACATTTTATATACACTTCTGCCTCTGCTCCAGACTATTCTACACAGCTTTCACTAGCACTTTAGGACAGCTGATATTCCCAGCTTTCTGCTCTTCTTCCATCTCTCAAGCCTCTTCTGTTTCTCCACCATACTGGAGCATCGTGCAGCAAAGAGTAAACCAGCATCTGGTTATACCAAGGGGGATCAGAGAATAATGTTGTTTTGACTTATGAGGAAATAAAAATGTCTTCCCTGAAAGGAGAAGCAGGCCATGGTGCATGAGATGGCCCCTGAAAGACGAAGAGGAAATTACTGTGTGCTGGGGAGGAGGGTGGGTATGTAAAAGTGAACAAATAATTGAAGGTACAATTTTTAGCCTAATATCTGTTAGATGCCAGACAGAGTCTTGGCTAGAACAAATTGTATTTCATTACTAAAGGAAATTTTGTCATAACAAAATGAAAGTAGCTAGTGGAGCATCTGGCACACAGTAATTGTTCAATAAATGTCAGTTGACTCTTAGTAAACACCTATTATAGGACATTTTTATTGGGTGTGAAAATGGGGGTTCAAATTTTATTCCTATATATAAACTCCTGCCTACAGATATTAAGATTGATTTAAAAGTATAATACATTCCTGGAGGTGAAGGTGGCTGTAAACACTGGTTCTCCTGCCACCCAAGTGGCACAAGAGCCAATGTCACATTGCCTGGGTTTGTCAGCATAGGAGGTTATCAAGGGAAGTTCCAGCCTCTAACACCTTAAATGCTTAAATTCTTTAACACTATTCACACCAAGAAAACCAAAAAGGGACCTGTAAGAGCACGAAAGCAGTGACTACTGACTTTCTTTTCTGACTTCCTATTTCTTAAGTCGGCCCTGCTCTAGAAAGTTAAAAGTATAAAATCTCAGAAGTCTAGACGCAACAGTACCTCAGTTCATGAACCTAAATCTTTACACGATTCTGGTTACAAACTGAATTGGTCACGAACCGAAGCAAATTTCCCCATAAGGCTAACAATGAACCTAACTTTGATTTGGTTCATGTCCAGATTTCGGTTTGCAAGCAGAATTGTGTAAAGAATTAAGTTCGTGAACTGAGGTACCACCGTACTTGCTTCACAAGATTCCCTCTATACGGACCTACGGGAATCCAACTTATTTTTCACTTTCAAAAACTGCCATTCCAAGAGAGTTTTCGGTCTTGTTTTATTTTGTTTTCATCATTATCCAACACGAGGAACAACAGAGCCAGCACTCCTGTCCACGAGCTAAGATGAGAAGGCCTTTGTTTTCTTTATGTCTGATCACTGCCAGCTACGATTCCTAGGAACAGGGGGTTTTCCTCATTCGTCAGTGAGGAAGGACTACTAATAGCTATACCAACATCTGAACTCTCTTTTGGCCTCTAGGGCTCTGCAAAAATGAGAAATGTGGCAAAAGGAAAGGCCCAAGGAAAAGAGTGGCAAAGCTTGTGTCTTGTTCTCCTCTTTCTTCTTCCTCTTCCTTTCTAGAAGAAAATTTGTCCCCACAGTCTCATTGCCTCCTGGGGGAACTTTTCCCTCACGCTAAACAAAACAAGCTTGCCTGTCAAAGGCCTTGAGTTCTGTGTATACCCTAAAGTTCAAATGTAATGTGGAGGGTGGATTAAGCAACAGCTCCTAATACTATTCCCAAAACAACTAGCAAAGCTAGAATGCGGCATGAAATGAATGATAGTGTGGGTTGTACTGTCTTTGGCACACCCTCTCCTGTAGCTTTAGCTTCCCGCTATAAATTTGCCTCGTATTCCGTAACAAAAACCCAGAAGGGTACACCTAAAAAATGAAGCTGACACCCCCAAACCATGACGAATTTTGTTTGCCTAAAACACACAATAAACCACATGCTAGCTGCAGCTGAAAATTCTGAATTGCTCACACTCAAATCACCCACACCTTGTTCAACCTACTGTATACTAATCTGTAAATGTTGCTTACAGTGAAATAGATGCTCCAGGCAAGGGTAGCCTCTGGCCCCATAACACATGTATTGCTGCTTTCTAAATCACTTTCACAAACAGAGTAAGAAATAGTTAAACGTATCACTCCCAGGGTCTGCAAATGCATGCAATCTCACCCATCCACACGGTTTAGCCTGTGTCACCATGAAGAACGTATTAAAGAATGGTTTGGGGCAGTGTGATTCTTTTGTTTTTTGTTTTTGGTGTACCTTGATTATGTGCTTCATTTGTTTTACATCTCATTTCATAAACTGATAGCTAATTGCGCAGCCATTAGATGTGTAAGTCTTTTCAATTCTTAATAAGTTTTAAATGTGGCATATCTGAGGAGGGAGTTAAAAACTCATTTACAGTCACAGAGTTTAGTTACTAACTCATTAGAGCTCAAATAATATTTTCTTTTCGGAACAGGAACTTAAATTTAACAATGAAATATATATGATGAAAAGCCTAATTGCATTTCAAGTCCTCAGGTTGAGAAAGCGGCACTGTTAGAAGGCTCTGAAGGATGACCACAGGAAGTAGCCTTTGGGAATGAATTCAGCATATGCAGGGCAGAAAGGGTTTTCAGAGCACTTTAAAGGGTACAGGGCAACGGGTAGAGAGAGGGTAAAGACAAAATACTTATGATTCTACTGGAGTTATAATAGTACCCCAGAAAGCAATATTTTCCTCCCCCTAAACATTTAATTCAAAGGAATATGCCTAAATTGTCCAGATGATGCAGGATAGTTCCAATCGCCTAATGAATCATATTCTCCTACCTGGTCAGGGAGTAAATCTTTTTTGTTCCCTACTCCTGGGCTCAACAATTAGAAATGATATGTGTCTACTGTCATCTTTATTTGTATAATGATTTCCATTAATATCCTCGGTGTTTGAGAAACAACTATCAAGATGCTTAACCAACATCATTTGGTATGCACAAAAGAGAGAGAGACAGAGAGAGAGAGAGAATAAGGCAGCATGGTGGTGCAGACCTGTAATCCCAACACGCTGGGAGGCTTAGGCAGGAGGATCTCAAATTAGCCTGGGCAACTTGACAAGTTACCAAGATACTGTCTCGAAATAAGAAAATAAACAAGGGCAGTTTGAATTCACACCTGCCAAAACATTGCCTTTTAAACTCTAGTAACAAATAGCAAAAAGCATACGTTAAACCAGTGATGGCGAACCTTTTAGAGCTCTTGGTGATAACAAACAGCCCACTGCGACACATGTGCCACAGGTTCGCCACCCCTGCTTTAAACCCTAACTCAGTACACATAGGAGGGATGCCAAAATATACGGTGAATGTCTAATTTTTTTTAAAGCAAAAGATGTATTGTTATTAATTCCCCTCAACATACCGCCTCTCCTTTCAAACACGCTCATCCCATGGTTCTTGACACTTTCTGAAGCAGTTCTAGAAGTCTTCTGTGTCTTTATGATGCGTGATTTAAAAAGTACAGTGAATGCTGCTGCCAAGCACCATCCAACAGAAAGGCAGGATGGAATAAATATGACTGTGTGTTCTCATCCACCTTCTTCACTGGATCTGGCATTGTGAAACGTCTGGCTCTTCCTCAAAGTCAAAATGACCATGAAAGGCCAAGGTCTTGAATTGATTCATAATGTCTAAGCAGCCACCACCATGCAACTAAAGACACTTATGGAAACAGGACTTCAGGAACTGCTTCAGAAAGTAGAAAGAACGAGGCGATATACATGTTCAAAGCGAGAGGCAGTATTTTGAGGGGGATTAATAGCAATGTGTCACTTGCTATGTAGATACTCCTTGTTTAACGACCTACCTATTTAAGGACTCTTTGTACTTTTGACAGAGGTGCACTGTTCAGACTTGCACTGACCACTGCTTGGACTTGTGACCCATCTATTCTTTTTTGGGGTACAGCTCTGTACATCTTGTTTATAGAGCCTCAACGTCTTTTTTTGTACAGTACACCTTGTTTACATAGTACTGTGATTTTTGCTGATTGTCCTGTACATTACAGTACTGTGGTTGCATGTTCTGTTTTACATTACAGTGCTGCATGTAAGAGTTATGCAAATAAAAGCAAAGTTATCAAGTTGAGAGTTTCCTTTGACTCTTTCTTCTGAATATTGGAATTGACCCTCCCTAGATGTAACATAATGCATATACTATACACAATTCCTCCTTTAGCAACCAATTTGTTTAACAACCCAGTCACGGGAACGGAACATCACTTTTTAAAAATCTAAGCATTCATATTTTTTGATCACATCTCATATGTGCATGGATTTGAAATAATAGTCTCACCAAAAATATCTAACCTTACTAGATGATACATTCTGATGGTTTCTTACTATTTAATGCAATTTCATTTAAAAGGAATACTAATTACAACCTACTAAATGGATTTGAGTATATGCTAATGAGTTCTTGCCTAACACTTGAAAACTCTCATGATAGAACCAATAGGCTTTTCCAATACCACAAAGTAATATTGTTAGATCCAAAAATAGAAGGGTGAATCTCCATTTTATTTTGATACTAGTAGTTCAGACTTTGGCAAGTAAACCTGAACCAGCTTGAAATGTAATTTTCAGTTACATATAAAAAAAGGGTTTGCTAAACAACATAATATCAAGAAAACAGAAGGAATACTTTTCCTGGAATAAACTATTTCTAAGGTTTTTGAATCATTTAAATGCAGTTGCATTGCTAATTATAAATGAGTGTTAATATTCAGGCCAATAGGATACATCCTTAGAAGAATCTTGTAGGCTCTTAGCTCAAAAGAGCCTGTAAGTCAGAATAATGTTTTTAATCTGAAGTGGTAACATGTTAGTGTACTCTAACATTTAAACTCAACAGTGGTCAGAAAATAAAATCATGCACACACACATATATATATATGATAAATTCACATAAGTCACTTTCATGTTTACAAACCTGCTCATAGCATCATCTAATAATAACAACTGCACTGGGCATGCAGTTTATTTGTAGAGCATTTGAAACTTCAGAAAACCTTTTCACTTTTGTGAAGTGGTAACAACCAGCAATCCTTGGATTACTGAATACTTAAAAAGCATATAATGACATTTGCCAGACTCAAATGAAAGTTAAGATTTCGTTTTTTTCTGCATGTGACAGATTACCCCATCCCATGAAGAAGTCCAGGTGTCTGGCTGGCCTTCAATGACTGCCTCTATTTTAGAGGTCCGCCCCACCCCAGCTATTCCCCCACCAAGTTTGAAAGATACGAAAGAAATTAAAATTTCAAGGTAAGAGACCAGGCCAAGTTGTGGGGTGGGGGGATGTCATACAATCTTTTTTTATGTGGAGGTGCCTACTAAAAACAACTCAGAACAGATGTTTATCTTTTATAAACATTCAACTTGTCATTAAATTGAAGGTACAGGAAGCTAAGGGAGTGAAGGACAGACCAGGAAGTCAGTGATTCCTGGATGTGAAGCCAACCTTGGTCTTAATTCTGGTTTTGCTCTAAATCAATGCCAAACTCTTCACACCTCGGCTGCTTTACAGCAGGCAAGGATTATACTGAAGAACAAAACTGTTTCCTAGGAATGTTGGGGGCTAAATGGTTAATACACTGTTGCAGCTCTCAAACTTTCCAAAGGACAGAACACTATTCACGTATATTATTTACCTTCATTAAATGAGTCAAGAGATCAAAATAGTGTGTGTATCCTGCTAAGCTGACCTTGAAAAGAGACCATTCTTTCCATTTCTTTGCATGTTTTTGTCCACTTTAGTCATGATCAGTTATTCAACCAATCAGGAGACTCGATCATGCGATCTTACAGGTTTTTAAAACATCTGTAACACCTCTGAGCTCAGCATTTTCAGGCAGTTCACAGCATGTCCAGGGCCCTCAGCTTTATTTGACCCCTCTCCGCCGAGCCATCTGCCTGAAGGAAACACCCTCCGCACTCAACTCCCAATCTGGCAACCTGTAAGAAAGAATTAGTTTGTGCCTGTCAGGAAAAGAAGCTCCGTTCTCTGTATCACGAGGCCCCACATCCACAGCCACCTCTGCCCTCATGGCTCTTGGCTCTTCAAAGGGCAGAATGTGGTTTCACTTTCTCCCCACCGCTTCATGAGAAAAGTGGCCTGGCTCCTTCATGGCATTTAATGAATGGTCCTCTCTCCCTGGATTTGGACTGTTAGTCCTCTCAACCAGTCATTAACTGGCAGGAAATGCCCTCCTCAGCAATCACTATTGTGTAAATAAAGCCATAAACTTTTGAAGGCCCGTGCAATCCCAGACCCCAAAGGTGCACGTGTGTATATGGGGGGGGGTCCGTCTTGATTGTAAAAGCACTGCCTTCCAAATTAAACTCAAACCACATGATACAGTCCATAAAATATACAAAACATGCAGTCCAGTGACAGCTTTATTGTGGTCTTTATGGAATAAAGAAAAAAAAAATCTCTACATGGAAAACACAGCTACTTTTGACCCAAATAGCCCCTAAACAGGAAGTTTAAAGCAAATCAGCCAGCTGCGTCCTCACTGAGTTATGAAGGTGACCAGTGCACCCAGCATTTCCTGTCACTGCTTGTCACCATTTCTAAGTGCTTCTATTGAATTGTTTCCTTAGACGGCTAAAAATATTATAGAGATTTCTTTGGGGATAGACACAAGACAATAAGGAGGGTGATTTTATGATGAGCTTGAAAGTGAAAACTGTTAACTTTTACAAAAAAAATTTCACTTAGCACAGGTCGCACTTCCAGTCACATGAACTACTATATTTTAATGACTACTAGACTAATAGACCACATTAGTAAAAGCATTAAGAATCAGACATTAGATAGCCTGTTTCCTGTCAACTGAGAGTCAACATTGAGAACCACAATGTTCATGTACCTGATTAGTAAGTGAGAGAACTTGCAAACTACAGTATTGCAGAGAACTACTGTAAGTTCTTAGACACACACATACACACACACACACATGCATACTGCCTATCCCACAATATGACTTGTGCAAGTCCAACATATACACAGGTATGAGAGTTCTCTAATCAAATCATATTCTAGATCCATTATTATTATTATTATACTCATCACAAAGTGCAAAGACAGTCTCGTGTTCTTGCAGCGCTGTGAATGCCGACCACTAGGTCACATTTTCTCAGGGTGTCAACTTCTCAATCACAGAAAAGCTGGGGGGCGGTTCAGTAAGAAAGTAAAAGCATTTTGCTCTCTGCTACATTAAGTTTCTCAGTATGCGCAAATGATTTTCCCCACAGAATCAATGATTTTCCCCAACAGAATGATTTTCCCAAGAAGGAAGACTAATACATGGTAGACAGGCAACTAGCTGGTCAGTCAAAGGCCCACCAAGACCCAAGGCTCTTCTCACAAAAGGCCTCCCTTCTTTCTCCGGGAACCTGTCAATCTTGCCCCTCCCCTAACTTGAACACTCACTGACACAACCTCAGCGTGCAGCCGAGACCACTGCTATCAACATTCACAAAACAAACCAAGTTACATGGGCTCGGCACCCCTCCAAAGACCGTACGCATTCTGAAGCCCTTGGGCATACATCGTGACCACTAATGTGCACAAATGATGTTTCATTTCATACTTGTGAACAATCGAATAAGTCTTCTTTTCATGCTGTCCAATCACTTGGGGCGGGGGGATACGGACATAAATGTGTTGAGAGGTCACATTTTTCTCAAAATCACTTCTGAAAAGAAATACTTCTCCCATTCTTTGAGGGCCTGACCAATCATAAACAGCAAGAGTTTGGAGAAATATCAATGTGCCCTTTAACAAAACAGGACCCATAACCAGACCATTTATTGAGCGCCTACTTTCCAGAAAATAAATGCAATCTTCGCTTGGGTACTGAGGTGAAATGTGACCCCCCATTACTGTGCCATGGGTCCTGTTGAATGTAACTCTGTGTTTTAAATAGAACTCAACAAAACCACTCTCTAATACATGAATCCAATCTTAATAAAGCAGCCACCTTAATATTACCCAATAATCTCATTTTTTCCATTTTTAAAGCAAACAACTGGGGACTTATCATTAAGACTACATGGCCAAGCTAATATTATACACCACATTTTTGTTTTGCTTTGTTTTATTTTCCTGAGTAAAGGTTGAAGACCATGAAAGGTGAAATGCAAGCTCTGATTTTTTTCACTCTCTCCCGTTTTGTTTTGTTTTTTTCCTAACAAGCCACCCCTCTCACCCTGCTCCCCAACACACCCTCTCCTTTGGTTTCTTCACACTGTCACATAAGGAGAAACTAAGAGTTGCATCTAAAGACCGATGGTTCTCTAGGCACAAAAGATGATTGTGGTGGATCCAAAATGACAGCTCTTGTGTCTTCTACTGTGGAGACTTTCTGGATACAGTAGAAAGAGGCGCTATTCACACCTGTATCTTGGTAAATAAAAACCTATGCAAATGTACCCTCTAAATGGGCAGTGTCTGGCTGAAAACGAGACTGCTTCCAGTATCCCTTTTGGGTTTCAACTGTGACTTCATCACTTTCTAAATTACACATAACAGGAGGCATCCCAGTCACAATATTTCTTTTGTTTCTTTTTTGAATCTGGTGAAACAGTTTAAAGAACTGTTTTTACCTAACTTCGTGTTAAAGATTGATTGCCCTGGGCTGTAGGGAACATAACACTAAATGCAACTTCAGGTGACAGAAAAGTAGCAGTTGGCTTTCAGTCTTCCAGGTCTCAACCCAAAAGCTGCCACTGCATGTTTCTCCCGGACTTGGCACTGTGGCCTCCAGTAGCACATTCAACATAGTATTCGCTCTGCTTATTACTGACTTTTCGCCAATAAAAAAAATGGAAACGGTGATATTTGAAATCACAAGAAGAATGTTCATAAAGTGCAAGAACAAACTGGAAAATTAAAGCTAGTCTTTCATGGACCCAAATGTTTACTGAGAACTGCAGGCACTGGAGATGTAAAGAGACCCAGTAACCCGCCGAGTAAGGAGTTACTGGTACATTCAAGGAAACCTAAATGGGCCTAAAGAAACCTTTCTAAAACTTCCACCCTAGTTGCAGGCACAGCCAAGAAACTTAGAATTCAGAGAATCTGACGGGGACAATTTTAAGCCAATCTGAATAACCCAAAACGGAAAACCAGATCCAGCGAACTCTCAGTCGCTAGAACACGCTCACGGCCTGAGATCAAATGGGCTGCGGGAACCCTCTAGCGTCGACCCCAGCATTGCTGCTGGAGTCTGCCTTTTCTCAGTTGGGTCCTTCAAGTTCGTTCAGTGTACAGGCAAAAAACAAACCCTGGCCCCAAATCAGAAACAAATCACTCCTTCTGCGCAGGAGCCTACTTAATGCTGGTGCAAGAAGGACTTGAAAGTGGACATAATATTTTAACAAGCATGACTAATTGAGTCTTAAATCACTAATCAGCCTCCTTTTTTGCCTTAACACTGTTCTCATGGCTGTTACAAAGAGTTCTGGGAAGCCAGGCACAGCAGTTTAGGCCTGTAGTCCAGCTACTCTGTAAGCTAAGATAGGAGGATCCTTTGATCCCAGAAGTTTGAGACCATAACCACAGAAGTTCCAGACCAGTTTGGGCAACACAGTCTCCAAAGATTAAAAAAAGCCTGTCTCAAAAAAAAAAAAAAAAGTTCTAGGATTACTTTAATTCTTCAGAAGAACCATTCACGTATAAAGGAAATATATATCCACACAGATACATACACCCTCCCACACACACACACATTTTAAATCAAACCACCTTTCATTTTTGTTTCCCCTCGAGTTCTGAGCAATGCATCTTTTTTCTGAAAGTTAACTGCCTGGAGTTGAACACTCAGAGTCCCAGCTCTTTTCCTGATCTTCAGAGACACATCACTTATATCAAATATCTATTATAGTTCATTGTGTACTTAGAATTGGAGAAATGCTGTGGAAATAGGTATTTCCCTATATTCTTCTCAAGCCAATGAAAGGATGAAAAAAATGTTCTCAGCTGACCACTAATCTGAGCACTCACGTACATGTGTGTTTGTGTTCCCAGACAGCTTGGGAACATTTTAATTTCTCAAATTAAAACAAGGTACTACTTCCTACATTGTATTTCTTTTTTGTTTTTTGAGATAGAGTCTTGCTATATAGTTCAGGCTGCCTTGAACTCACTATGTAGCCCAGGCTGGCCTTGAACTAGCAGTGATTCTCCTGCCTCAGCCTCCTGAGTGCTGGGACTACAAGCATGTGCCACCATGCCCAGCTGGATTGTACTATTTTTCCCAACAAATTTTTCAAAAAACTCTCACTCAATGTAATACCAAGTAGAACAAAATGATGGTTTAATACGGCATCTTTACTAGAATAAAAGAAAAAAAGGCAATTTTCTGATCCTGTTCAGGTACTGTGGATGTCATGAATTCCTAATTCTCAAAATTACCTTTCCGCCATTGTCATTTGGCTATCTTGAGACAACATATAACTCAGAAAGGTCAGGATGCCATGCAACCATTTGGTCTCCTTTACAACTAAAAGCTCACAAGCTCACATTAATATAGATCCAATTGCTTTTTCTCATAGTCATAATTTGTTAGACGCTTGATTGGTTAGTTGACAGCTAAACTCCCTGCACCCAGACACGGTTTGCTATCTTAAAGGGAAAATAATTACTTCATTTTACCTGAAGCTCAGGTTCAATTTTTAAGGTGAGAAATGTATTGCAGCCATGGAGAAGCGGAAAAATCTCACAGAGAAAAATAATTTCTAATTTCTACTTTCTTACATTGCATACATTCATAATGCGGGAAAATCCATTTGTTCAATCTAGTAGACACTATCATAAGAAAACTCGACAGCACAGAAGCAAGTCAATGAAGTAAAGGTGAGTGGAGCCCACATCTCTTTCAGACACTTGATAGTTTTAACATGGCACTGGCCATTATCGAACTTTAATTACAGGATCAAATTACTTGTCAAACATGTATTGTTACTTATTCTTGTCTGCTCTGTCCCAATCCCTATTTGTAATCCAATAAGACAACAGCACTATTTCAAAAGGAGAAATTCCGCCACCAGGTGAATTTATTGTGCTATATGCAGGATCAGTGTAAAACTTCACAGATGAAAATCTTCATCACATTAGGACTTTTTTTCTTCCTCTCTTCCCTCACATGTAAAGATAGCTGCATGGAGGACAAAAGTGTACTTCACACTATGTTGTGAACATCTGCACAAGTCTGAGACTGCCAATGCTCCAGCACGTGAGGCAATGTACAGCCACTCAAAAGACAAAAGCTTTTTGATTCCCAAGTTGCTTTTTACTTTTTTATATTGTCAAGCTGGCCAGGCAATAACAAACCTACTGGCGGAGGGATGACTTACAAGAGTGCTTGGAAATACAATGACCAGCAAGAGAAAGCCATCTGAGGCAAAAATGAACACAGGCAATTAAGGGAAGGTACATTCTAATCTACTTTAAAATTTTAGATTCTTGCAAGTGCACAAAACGTCTTCTGTTTAAATTAACAGTTGTACACAAAACTGTGAGCATGTGAACTGTCTACTTTTCTTTTTTAACTCATCATTTATTAAGCACATACTTTGTGCACAGCATTATTTACATATAGAATGGGCACCAGGTAATACCAAATGTACTTTGGCTACCAGTTCATAATCATAGGTTTTATCCCCCTTAAAGAGCAGTTGATGTGAAATCCCTGAAGTGGACAGTTAAGGAAAAACAGTCCAGGGAGTCATTATAAGTGCTTAAAACAGCAAAAAATTAAGAGGAAACAAAAGCAGCTCTTAGAAGTAGAGCAAAACATACAGTCATCACCTGTAGTCTAGCACTATTATCAATTCTTTCTCCAACTTTTTAGGACAAACTCCTCCATTCCTGGTTTCATACAGGCTCTCCAATCCCATCACTGGAGGAGGCAGCAGAACAGTAACTACCAAAACTTCCTCCCATTTTTCCTAACACCCATTTACCTTGTCTGTTCTAGCCCCAAGCTTCGGTATTTTCACTTGAAAAATAAAAAAGGATGCATTTGGTCTGAAGTTGTTCAGCAGCAAGTCAGTACATCCAGAAGCGAAAGCAAAGCTTTTGGAAGTGGGGTCTAGGTACATAGTCATGTAATCGCTACCAATGAGACATTTGCTTTTGGTCACCCTCCCACTGCAAAAGTGCAAGTATCTATTGCTCTGCCTGAAGGAACGCCCCTTTCACATGAGCAGCACTGAACTGCCCCACATCCTTCTGTTGACAATAATCTGAAAAGCCGATATGAAATGTATTATATACTGAGTTCCATTATCAGCAGTTCAGTTCTTTGTTTCTAGGTAGACTATAGCACCTGGGCAGTGACTGCCCCTTGCTTTAATAATTTCTTTCTCCTCCTTCCAGACATTTGCTAAACTTAGTAGAAGGAATGCCTGCCAACCAAGTAGCTTCTAGCGCACTGGGAGAAGTAGTGGGTAGAGGCAGAGTATTAGCTGGGCCATGGGCAAGAACCTATTTAGCCTATGTTTGGAGAAGTCTTATAAATATGAAAGCATCCCCCAGCAGTGTTGCAAGTTCAATAATTGTTTTAATTACTTTTAAAAATATTTAAATATTTAGGAATAAATTTGCATTGGTAAAAAAAGAAAATGTGAATATAATCAGGAAAAAACATTCCAAGGTCTATGGTAAACTTCACTGTCAATATGCTTTTCATCATACAGGGGAAAAAACTCGGATAAATTCTATTATGCACTAATGTCTACTCATTTGTACTGTTACATCAACAGTCTATTTTCCAACCATTATATCAGTAGTCATCCAAAAACTTACTGATTAATCCAGGGAGCCTGCGTCGTGAAAAATTAGCAATCATTTCAAAATTAAACCTTGCAGTAGTTTTGTTTTAATTTGTGTTTTTCCATGAACTCTATACACGCATCTGGAGAAGCTGTAGAGGATCCGAGCCCAGTTTACAAGTAGCAAATTAAGAATAGGAGAAAAGAACTCCTCCAAAATACATTTAATTAGACAATAAATTCAAATTCACGTATTGTATCTATATCTATATCAAACAATAAAGTGTTCAGAAAGACACACAGTAGGTCTACCACAATCAAAAATTACACAATCACTTAAATGCCAGCTTTCATCATTCTCCTGGGCTTAATTTCTTTTTTTTTTTTAACCATAAAAGCGAACAGTGTGCTGAAAACATCTGAATCTCCCCAAAATTCCCCTCCTGCCCTTCAGACACAGTTAGTAAAAGTAAGCTGCCCAAACGTGGAGGTCTAGGGCGGGAAGAGCCCTGGTTCCGCCCGGCAGTTATGCCACTGCCCGAATTTCATGGAAATGGGGAAATTAGCTGTTCAATCATTTGCTGATGATATGTCATGCACGAAGTTCCTCTAAATTAATAAAAGAAGAAAAAGAAAAAGGAAGAAGGAAGGAAGGTGGGAAGAAGGGGAGGATCGAAGCTCTAAAATCGCAACAAAGTTGCAGGATCAATTTTCTTTCTATTTACGGTTTTGCAAAATAAAGTTTAAAAGACATCGCAATTCGTGGGCGTCCTAGAAAGGCAGCCACTCTCACCAACCCCAACTCATCTCCAGCCTTACCTTATGCTGCTAGCGCAAACCCAGAGGCTAAGGGGCCCTGCTCTCGGCGGCAGCAGTAGGGGCAGCGGCAGCGACAGCGGCACATGCCATCTGTTAGCGGCAGAAGCAGAAGCAGCGCTGCGCGAGGTGGCCCCGGTGCCCGAGAGCCTTTAGCAGGGGTGTATACTGAATGCCGCCATTTTAAAGCGAGGTTCCTGAAATCATTAGATATAAGCAAATTAAAGCCCGCCCCACCTACATAACTTCAGGGCTGGGACGTGCTACCCGGCTCAGTCGGCGGCTGTGGGGTATAAAATGTCAAGTCCACAGACACGCACACGGGGACTCCCGGACAGAGGCGACAGTCCCTGGGCTCCGCTCTCTCCAGTGTCCCCCCCGTGCTTCTGCGAGCCCCCGCGGGCACCCCGAGGAGAGAAGGTCTTCTTCTCTGGCCGCCAGGGGGGTTCCGTGCCCCGACCCGCCGCGGGGGGTGGGGGCGGGGGACGGGGCCCCGGGCCAGCCCTCCCCTGCGCTCGCGCGCTCTTGGTTCAGTCCACTTGGAGCACACCTCGGAGCGCCCCAGCTCCCCCGCGGCGGGCGGGCGGCCGGGCGGCCGGGCGTGGGGCTCCCGCCCCGGCTAGCGGCTGCCATGGCAACTCCAGCCCAAACCCCGCCCGGCCCTAGGCTGAGGCGCGCCCTGTGTCCCGGTCGGTGCCCTCGGCCAGCTGTGCCCTGTTCTCCGGCTCCGCGGCTCTCACACGCGGGAGCGGCGCTAGCGAGTGGGCTCTGGGCGCCAAATCGGCAACTCGCGCCAGACTCGCGGGGCAGCTGCGGCGCCGGCTCGGAAGCGCCCTCCACCGCCCGGCCCCGCCCGGCCTCGCCGGGACCGGCCAGGTGGCGCTGCGCGCTCCGCACCCGCCTGCCTCACCTGGCTCGGCGCCGCTCCCGGCCCGGCTCCCCGCCGCCCAGCGGCCGACACCTCGGGCGCCTGCTGCCCGGGCTCCCGCGCCCACCCCGGGACTCTCTGTCCTCCGCCTCCCTCTCGCTGCTCCCAAAGAGCGCCAAAAAGTCGCGCTCCGGATCGCGCTCCGACTGCGGGCACTTTCTTCCTGTAGGGCGCTGTTCCGTCGCGAAATACACTCTTTGTGCGATTCGTTCATTCGTGCCTGGTTTTCCGAGAGCGCAGCGCGGGCTTTATTCTCAGGGGGTGTGGCGCCTCTTCCCCAAACCGGCGGCCCAGCCCTCGCTGCGAATGCCCTTTGTCATTTCGCTCCGAAGAGGAGGGGGCCGCGGGGAACGCTCTGGTTATAGGGAAACGAAAACAGACGGAGCTAGTACGCGCGGTGGGGGCACCGCCAAAGTTTCCACAGCTTCGGGGACAGAAGTGCGAAGGACAGGCAGAGGGGCTCAAGGCCGTGTGAGCTTACAGACACTCCAGAGACAGGTGAGGCGAAATAGGTGATTCCGAAAATGACTTTAGTCCATAAATCTATCAGCTCATTGCAGGTTAAAAAAAAAAAAATACTCACCAGCTGCCTTTCTGGCTCCTCTCCCTTCTAAAAATGTCCCAATCTTTTATGTCCTGTAAGAACTTGGCCGAGGAAAATGTTGAGCAGGGCACACAGTTCCCCTTCTTACGGAGCGGCAAAGTAGGGGGGACGCGGAGGTAGGCGTCGTCCGGATACTTTTGATTTGAAAATGGACAAAGCAAATGCAGTTTTATATTTGATTAAAAAGTGTGCATCTGGACAGCCAAATTACAAGTTTCAATTTAATGCAAGTGTAATAGGAGCACCAGCTGTCCTTTAATTGGAGCCCCACAATAATAAACACGTGCTTTTATTTAATTTTATGAAGACAATTGTAGTTGATAACACACGCATATGCAAGATCATCAGTGACAAGCTCATAGCCATTCATGGCTGCTTTCCTGTAATCAGCTGCTTTACCTGAGGACTGGCTCTCCATGCGCCACAGAAAGTGCAAAACGTCGCAGGGATATTTAAACGGCAGTAGGTTGAGGAGTGGAGTGAATTCTCAGGCTAATTATACTAGTTAATTCTGCTGGAAGGGTTCAAATAGAATTCTCCAGCTAATTTTAGGCAAGAAATCAATCTTTGTTTGTTAAATGCAAGATAATAGCAGTAGGATCATAATGCTAGGGAGAAGACTGGGTAACACTGCCCTTCACATAATTGAGAAAATCCCCAATGGCGTTTGGCAAGAGCTGTGAAAGTGATCAGAACAATGTGGAGGGACAGTGTGTGACACTTTGTGATTATGAAGAATCCTAGCAAAAGGCAAAAAGACCGAGAGTTTCTAATTATCTAATTTCTCACCACTCCTCTGTACTGACCTCCCTTCGAACTGGCCAAATTACCTGCCCCACTATAAAAGTCAAATTTGTCTGACATGTAGGAAGTGGCTTTGGTAGTCCAGGAACTACCACAGCTAAAAGTAGGAGGTGTTGGCTACCACAGGAGGCTGGAGAGAAGGGCAAGGCTGAATTATATAACTTTATACCCAATGATCTAACAAATGAGGAACTGTTATCGCCGGAGTCAACAAAGGACTCTTTATACTAGACATAACGTGGGTCAACACCAATACTCTTACCTCTATCCACCATTGCGAGCCACATCTCCTGTGGGACACTCGGGGTTTCCCTAACAACACACCAACTGGCTCGATTTTATTGTTCTTGAGTTGCTGAAATGCCTGTTTTATCGTAAATGTAAGGCAAACGCTAATTCTTGGGATAGTACAGCTTCGACATTTTCTCTGGCTTGAAATTTCAGGCTAGTGAAAATTGCAAATGAGGCTTTATCATTCTCTCTCCCACACTGCGAGGAGAATAACCTTATAAACAAATTTCAGCCTGGTAAACTGTCTTCCTTTTATCTAGGGTGGCCTGATCTCCTCAAAGGACACTAGACAAATTTCCGCGCCACACAGCCACTGGGGAGCATTTGTAATGACTTCCCTCAGCACTTTAAAAGGTCTCATTTGATGTCTAGGGTGGACTCACCTTGGAATTACTTTCCACTTTAGAGTGGTTAGAACTACTCAACATTTTCTCTCCTGTTCTTCTCCTTAGGCATGACTTGGGGGCATGACCCAGAAAAAATAGGGATGTGTACTGACTAATCAGCTAGCTGAGTTTTTCCCATAATTTAAGTACATTACTGTTTCTCTATACTTATGCTTGTTCCTCTTTTGCATTGCAGTTGTCTCAGAACTACTATCCTAATGGATCTTCAAAGGTCAGTGTCTTGCAAAACGTGCATTCGAAATATCAGTCCTGCCCCTCCACCCCAGCGAGTCAAACGGAGTCATGTAAGCAAACTTTTAAACACACTTTGGGAACATTCTTCCAGAGCTCTTACTACGTCTTAGAGCTTCAAGTGGACACTTATACATAATATGGAAGGCTAATACTCAGGATATGGATGTAGAGACCTCGAAAGTAGAATGTTCTTCCAATAAAATATAATTAACTTTGACTGACGCAGGAAAGAATTCTAAAAGTTATGTAATAGTTTAGTAACAAAAGGATTATTGTAATCCACCACCGAACAAATGTTTCTGTGTTCTTAAAGATGCTGGATAAGTGAAAAGTTAAACTCTCTCTTGTATTGATTCTCACTATATTGTATTAGGATTATCTTTTCTTTCCTCTTCTAAGCCACATAATTCATCCATTATTTTCTTAGATAACCAACCTGTGCTATTGGCCCTATGGGCAGGGCCATGCTATGGACGAATGGTAAAGACTCTCCCTCCTGATTGAAATCTGTGGAATCATTCTCATCACCTTAGTTGTATTAGCACCAGGACTATTCTTTACCCTGCTCTGTACTAGAGATTGCCCTGCAGCCTGCAGCTCCACAGTGACATTTGTAAGCATTTCAGAAAGAAGCCAGTGACCACTGAAGGGTAGTTCAAGAGCTACAGACATTATTCATTATTCATTCATTCCTGAAAAGCCTTTTTCATTCAGAGTTGGGAATTTGGAGTTTGAAGTTCACACAAAGCTTCCAACTAAAGAAACAGAAAATAAAAGCAGAATCTGCTTGTTAAAAAAGTTTGTGTAATCAAACAATGTTGGCTTCCAAGGTAACCCCCCAGAAAATGGGGCAGACTCTGTTGCCTACAGAAGAAAAGGAAATCTAGTAACTAGAGAAATGCTGAAATAATTGCAAACATAGATAATAAATTATCAACAATGATCACGTTATAAAGAAATTTTCTGAAACTCTTTTTTTTTTAAGCTTGGACAAAATTGTCAGAATTATCTGGGTATAGGCTAATAAAAAACAGAAGAAAACAGGACAAGTGTTGAAGAACTACATCTTCCAAAATGCACTGGGGCCTCCTGGATTTAAAAGGCAATTTCCCCCAAGTTTTGGAAAAGTATATTATAGGAATTATCCTTGATTATGGAAGAGTGCAGTATATTTCTTAAAATTATCCTCAGAGGGAAACGTGCTAGTAAAGATACAGATAAAAATGATACAAAAAGATAAGAATAATAGGAAAGGTAAGAATGCTATAAATAAGAAAAACAAGGCCTGTTCTCACTTAGGAATATGGACACTGTGATAGCAACCATTTATTGTGGAACTACTTACTCCATACCAGGTACTTGTTAGTTCACTGAATTCTCACAACAATCCCTAAGGTGAGCATTATTATGCCCTCAGGCCAAAAACTGATAAAACGCCTCTTGTCCACAGTGACAAAGTAATAGCACTACTAAATAGGAGAACAAGGATTCTAAAGCAACTTCCTCTGGTGACAGGGCCCCCACTTTTAACTTCTACCCATACTAAAGAAAGCTGAATGAATTTAAACTCAGGTGCTTGCTCCACCTTGTACACCATAATGTTTCTCATTGATGTGGGTATTTTAACTAAATGCTACAAATAAAATACAGAAACTTATAAAATTAATTTTAAAACTTGATTATCATTTGTTCCAGAAATGTAAAGAAAATTTCAACAAAAATATTAATCTTATTGAAAAATATATGATAACTTCAAAATATGAATTTGATAAAATCCAGTTCCTACTTAATGTTTGTTTTTCTTTCTGGTTTGAAACGGAGTCTAGCTACACAGTTCAGGCTGGCCTCGAACTTGTGGCCATCCTCCTGCCTCAGCCTCCCGAGTGCAAGGGTTACCTGCACGCACCACCATGCCCAGCTAGTTCCTACTTGTGTTATCCACATCTAGGAATAGTGAACTATATATTTAAAGAGTGGAGTGCATATTCAAAAAACAAAAAGAATTGCTTGCCTACTGAAAACAAGTCATTTCCCCTAAAAGCTGGCCTGATCATTGATGACTTTAGTGTTTCTGAGCAGAAAATAAGTGGTCATAAACACCGGAAAGGAAGAAGTCAGATAGAGAATTTTTAAAAACTATTTTTTCAGAGCAGTTTAAATCCAAAGCAAAATTGAGAGGAAGGTACCAAAATTTCCCATATAGCCCTGCCTCCATTTCTGTACCACCTCACCTGCCCGCTTACTCCTCTACCAGACTGGTGCATTGTTAAAATTGATGAATCTTCATTGACATCCCCAACTCACCCAATCTAGAGTTTTCAACAGGGTCCGCTTTTGGTAGTGAACATTCTATGGGTTTAGACAAGTAAATAATGATACATAACCATCATTGTAGTATCAGTTGGAGTCATTTTACTGCCCTAAAAGTCAAGATAAAGAATTTTAAGATGTTAATGTTTTCCATCCCCCTTCCCTCCCCTCCCTCCATCTCTTGTTCTCCCATTCATTTGAAACTGATTGCCTTACTTCCTATTTATCTATTTTGCATTTTCTCTCTCTCTATAATATATATATGTATATGTTTACTGTATATATAAGGTTTTGAGTTTCTCATATAAGAGAAACATTGCAATATTTATTGTATACCTGGAAAAGTCACAAAATTAACAGAAAGAGATTAGACATAACTACAGTTTGTCAAAATCACAAAACTCAAGTCAATAAACTACTTAAAAGCCAATAAATTACCTATTTCTAAGCCCACCATAAAGGAGAAAAAGTAAGACATTAAAAAGAAAATCACAAACATATTTGGAAACAAGTCTATGTACTCAAAATTTTGAGAAGAAACGATATGAAGTCTTAATGACAGAAATAAAGAAAAGTTGGAATAAAAATTTAAAGGTATGCTACATTTCTGAATGTGAACACCAACAGTACAGACACTTTACAGATAAATGTATAAATGTAGACAACTCAAATGAAGCTATCCTTTCTTTCAAAAATGGTGCTACATTAATCTGTACTAGCAATTGCGCATGACTGTCATACGGAAACAAAAGTCTAAAAGAATCCCTCAATATCAGAAGGCCTTATAAGTTAATGCTAGTTTAAACAGCAGAATTCTGATCAGTAAATGAAACAATAAGACCAGGAAAAAACCCTAAGAAATGTAAGAATTAAATGTTTGATGAACATAGCATAAATAAACAATGGGGAAAACATTTATTATTTAATTATTTCACCTGGAGTAACTGGTCATGAACATGGAAAGAAATTAACACAAGCTTTTATATTTTACCATATGTAACAATTTTTTCTACATGAACTAAAATGCTAATTTTTTTAAACTCTAAAAAAAAAAAACCTAGGAAGAACAGACTGATTGTGTCTTTTTTTAAGTTTTGAAATAATAGGAATCATTAAAAGGGCAAGCCTAGTCAGAGAATATAATAATGTAAAACCAGTATTGAAACGAATATTAAATTATATAAATGGAAGGATCAACATAGAGAAATTAATAACATATAAACTGCATACAGAGGCATTACAAATCTACAAGACCTTTACTAGATTCCTAAGGGAAAAATGATCAAAAAACTCCATATTGAAAGAAACATACAGTTCAAACCAAGAGACACCATTTGAAACTCATTAAATTGCCAAAAATGACAGTTTAAAAAACCCAATGCTATATAGGCCCTGGAAGAACAGACATCATAAGTGTAAAAAAGGACAAAGGGGTAGAATAGATATTTTGTTTAAAAAAGAAAAAAGAGAGATAGTATTCAAAAGAGAGAACTAGATAGGGAAAAGGGGGATAAAGAAGAAGGTTAAAAGAAAAGTAAGATGAAAGGGGAAAAAATGGTAAAGTATAGTTACACTTCTTGCAAATAGGGAGGGGTGGGTGAATGGAAGGGAGGGGAGGGGAAAGGGGGAAGCGGGGGGGGGGACCAAGACGTATCATGTACAGGTACAAAATAACCATGTTGATTATGAACATTATGTATACAATGTACCAATACATGTTCTTGGTAAAAATAATAAAAAATTAAAAAAAAACAAAAACAAAAACAAATTGAGCCAAGAATCATAAAAATGCTAGCGATCCTGACCAAGGAAATTATCTTAAGGTAATAATTCAAAAGAAGAAAAAAATCTTAGTTTGAATATTAAAAAAAAACTAATAACAAATTACATATCCAAAGAAAGGCAATGCTTAACTTATTTATTATATTTTAATATCATTAAATTATTTAATACTGTAATTTAAAAAACAGAAAATTGTATAGGAAGTAAGACTAATAAAAGGTTACAATGAAAATTCTAACCTAATTCTAAATTACATTCTTCATTTTGGTTGAATTCATGTGTATTGGTAAAAATAATGATCAGGAAAGTCCAGAGATTCATACGAGTTTTTTAAAAAAGTTAATATGGGGATATTATTCTATTTATTTTTATTATTTTGGTAATACGTTTAGTAAAAGACGATTAAACTGGAGAAATAAATAATTTCATGTTAAAATCAAATATTTGTTTCAAAGAACTAGTTCTATTTCTCTTACCTTTTGCCATCTCTTTTTCCACTGGCTCTACATTGTGAAAATCTGTTCTTTTACCTTCTGTGAATATTTGACCCCTTTGTCTCTTTTTTCATTCTTCCCTATTCCAAATGTCTTTTTCTCTTCTATCATCCCTTTTACTCTGCCTTTTTCTCCCCATTTATCCTTCTTACCATTTTTTGTGCCTGTGTTCTTGCAATGATTAAGGTATGGGACAAAAATGTATTGTAGTTGTTATTTTTCTGTTGAATAAAACGTTGTTTTTTTTTCATTTTTAAAGTGAATCAGCTGAATTCATTATTTTAAAATTCTTTTACAAAGGTCATCCAAGTTGAATTGCCTTTTAATTATTTATGGATAGGCAAGGCTAAATCAAAAGTTCTTCAAGGGGCTAAACTATGTCAAGTAGAAAATACTGTACATCATAATTCCATTTGATTTATCACCACAGGAGCAACAGTGAACATACACATGAAAGGTTTACTTTTGCTTGCATGGGGAACCCTTGGTATTCTAATTTTTGAATTTTCAAGTATCTACCTTTTAATCATGCTAAAATATGTTCTATACTTCACTCAACAAGTCGATACACTAATTATGATCTCATTGTTTTTTACATTCATGATATTGCAACTAATATCAATATGAGTGGGTGCCATTAATCTCAGAAACTGAGATGAAAATGAACAGTAATGCACAAATGCAGAGAATGGGCACAAGGCTACGACATAGCTATTGGTATTTTAGTGACTTTGGGTGAGTTATCTCTCTTTCTCCTAATTTCCTCAGAAATAAAATACTAGTACTCTCCTTAAAGTAGCTATTGTAGGATTAAATATGAAGAGTCTGAGGAGGGGACAACAAAATACCCCAAATACTCCTTTGTTCCTAAACATTTTAGTCTTCAGTACGCTTTTTCTAAAAATGGGGTGGGGGGGTGGGTACTGGAGACTGCACCAAAGTCCTTTGCACTGAACTTTTTTTTTGGAGACAATGTCTAATTAAGTCACTCAGTTGCCCGGGCTTGACTTGAATTTGCAGTCTTCCTGCTTCAGCCTCACAGAATACTGAGATTGCAGGCATGTGCCAGCACGTCTGACTTTAAAAAAAATAATTTTCTGTGCCAGGGAAGGAACCTGGGGCCTTTTCCTACTAGGTAAGTACTCTTCCACCAGCTTACATCCTCAGCCCCTAAATATGGCCGGCTTTGAAAGTGCCTAAATCAGTTCCCCAGCACACAGTAAGCACTCTGTCAGTGAGGGAAGGTGGCAGGCATTGCTGATTCGGAGGCACAGTTTGCAAATTGTCTTAAGAAGAGACCAGCTGTGCAATAGTCATACCGGAGGGTTAATTTGGCGAATCTTCCTTTCACTTTTGGAAAACAGGATTAGTGACACTCCAGTCATTCCTTATCAAACCTTTCGGACAGCCAGCAGATCCAAGCATGTAGTGGGAGAGGGAGAAAATAATTTTTTTAAAAGTCAGACATACTAGGGTAATCTTTTGTCAGCCTTGCACTACACAGAAGGGAAGGGGACACTGTCTGCTCCAGGGTAATTTAGGATCCTAGGAGAAGGGGCGGAGTGCTGGGGCAGCAAGTCATGGCTGCAATATCTGGGGATGGGCGGAGAGCTGGGCCTTGATGGTGAGTCTCTAGGAACCAATGGCTGTGCAGGAAAGGGGTACTGGACTGGGGATGCTGATTGCTATACCGCAGTGATTGAGACCCGCTGTCCCTGAGTCCACTTAGTAGCGATGTGACCCTGAACAAGTTACTTAGCTTTTCTGTGCCTCAGTTCTTTGTTTGAAATGTGGGTTAATGGTAGCACCTACTTCCTGGGGCGTTGTGGTAAGAATTCAGTGAGGTAACATATAAGGCGATTGGAATGCTGTCTACCAGATCGTGAGTGCTGCCTGCTTTTATCCAGGTACTAAACGCCCATTCCGCAGCTTCTCTTGTGACAGGGATAATTTTCTTCCGGCGTCCAGACAAGACACACTCCAAATACAAAAGGGGAATAGAATACATTTTTTCTTTGATCCAAAGTTGGGTGTGGAATCATAAGAGCTACAAGGCAGTGAAGTGGCTTTGGCAAAGAGAAAACTTTGCGAAAGACCATAGAAACCAGAGGGAGGCTCATTCTGAAAGCCTGCATCTTCGTGCAGGGCACTCCTTTCTCTCCGGGCTGCCGTGAGACCTGAAATTTCCTGCCATCACCCCTTAATGTCGTCAAAAGCCCTCTTTTGAAATGAACAAATTATCCAAGAAGAGTAATACATTAACCTGCCAGCTGGATGAACACTTCACTGGAGATTCTTTCTTTCAGGTTACTTAGCTTGCAGGAGCTGGACCTCAGCTAGCAGAGGAAGTGTGGCTAAATGACACTGCGAGGCAAGGAAGAGGAGGCAGCCCCAGGGATCCGGGGGAATAAGGCTGGGCCAAGCCAGGCTCTGCAGGGTCTCCCACATGGAGCATAGCTTTCCCACAATTACGCCTACCGTCTTCCCCATTGCCTCCATGCTGCCTTATCCTTTCTTTTCTCTTCTTTTTCTCTGTGCATGCACATGTGTGTGTGCACGCACCCGCCATGTATCACCTTATCACCGAGCACATGGCCAGGCACCCAACCTGCAGGTATTTGTGAAGAACCTGCAGAATGAATACGTGCCTATAGTAGACATGAGTCCCACCTTGCTGCGGGACATCCTGTCTTGAACATAACAAGGTCGGGATCAACAACTACTTCCCGGAGGCTGGCTGCTGCACTGGGGGGGTGGGTACTTGTGGCCAGAACATAACGTGCACTAAAGAAAGTACTGACAAAACAGCAGGAATGAGTCTAAAGGAGAAAGTGAAATTGCCAAGAGAGAGGAAATTTTAAAAAGAAGCAGCTTTTCATTAAGTCCCTTCTTTGTGCCAGACAGTTTTACTAACCTTATCACATTTATTACTCACAACAAGATCAAAAGAATTCTTTGTGTGTGTGTGTGTGTGTGTGTGTGTGTGTGTGTGTGTGTGTATGTGTGTGTGTGTGTGTTCATTTTGTGGTACTGGGGTTTGAACCCAGGGGCTTCTCACTGAGCTACATCCCCAGCCCTTTTTTCTTTTGTTATTTTTAATTTTGAGATGGGATTTCACTAAGTTACAAAGGCTGGATTTGAATTTGTGATCCTCCTGCCTCAGCCTCCAAGCATGTTGGGATTATAGGCATGCATCACCATGTCTGGCAGAATATTTTTTTATAAATGGGAAACCAAAAATCAGAAAAGCTGAGACATGTGTAGTATCATATAGCAGCCAAGTGCACAGACGTGGATCTAGGCTGCGTAGGCTTCACTACTGGCTTTGCGGCTTATTAGCTGTGTGGCCTTTGGCAATTACTTCACTTCTCCGTTCCTCACTTTCTTCTTTGATAAAAAATAAGGATAATAATAATGCCTGCTTTAGAGAATTATTTTAAGAATTAAATGAGTTAATATTTACAAAGCACTTGGAACATGCCTGCTCCATATGGAGGGTGAAGTGTTTGATAAATAAATGAAACGATCTTAAGATTGTGCAAGCTAGTATGAGAATGAGGTTGGACTTGAGCCGGGTCTGAATCCTTCAGTCCCAGCACAATCCCTACTTCCTCTATGGAGCCCAAATACTGCTTTTTTTTTTTTCTTCAAGAACTCCTTGAAGTCCCCAATCTCCCAGAAAAATGGCCCTGGTCGCTCCCTACTCTGATTGACAGCTTAACGCCCTATCACAGACTGTTCACCTAATGACTTGCATTTGTTCCTCTGCATGGTCTGACGATGTGCATCAGCTTGTACACCTTTTCTTGAGGCGGCCCGATGCTTCTTCATGCCCTCCAAAGTACCGGCCTTCCCTCTGCGTCTTGCAGTTGACCTGCCCGCAGCTTTGCAGTGGAGTGAGTGGGCTTCCAAAGTTCCAAGTGGGCTATGCACATGGCTGGTCAGAGTGCTCTCAGGGAAACTGCATTGACACATCTGTCCTTCCCTTTTCACCGTTTGAATTTCAAACTAATCAGTGGCTTTTAAAATGATGTTCTAATCTTTAAGTCATTCTAAATAAAATTTTAGCATGCTTTTTCTTAGACTTTTAAAAAAAAAAAAAAAACCAAAACAGTTGTCTCAGATTTCAGCATTGAAAGCGTTTGCTGAAGTGTAGGAAGTAAGAGAAGCAGAGGCAGTACTAAAAGCCCGCAAAGTAATATGAAGCTATGAAAGTCCTGTAAAAACATACTTTTCTATGTCACCCCTTACCAGGCAGATGGCACCAAGCCATAAGAAAAAAACAGTAATGGAAAATGGCCAAATACACAATGGGGCACTTGAGCTAAATAGAAAAGGAAATATAAAGTTATTTTTAAGACACACTCTATTTCTAAAGTGCTTTCTGGGCTCCGGCTATACTGTACAGTCACATCTCTGAAGGGAAAGAAACGCACATGTGTTCTAAAAACACCTGCTGAGACAGTAAATGAATGCGCTCCCTTTCCCCGATCAGTTTGATGCAAGCCATAAATGAAATGACTTGGCTGATTATAAGTCAGTCCCCCATGAACATTTGTTTACATCTGAAAATCACTCCACATAATTGCTGTCTCCGCTCAGGGGAGGCCCAGCTGGGATTACAAGAAGTGTTGCAAGGTTCTAGTGAGGTGTGATCACCAGTTATGGCATGAGCCTGGCACTACGTGTCCACACTCTGTCTGCCCCGGCAATCACATCCATCGGTCTTTCTCCTCCACACAACTAACATTAGCCAAAAAGACAGCAGGAGTCTTGGAAAGGAGAATGTGGCGCTGTAAATAGCATTTGGATCTGGTATGTCAGGGTCCTTGGTCCTCAAGTCCACTTTGTTCCTGAGACACAGTCTGTAATTATGAAGGCCATTTTCATGCAGGCGGGGACGGGTGGGCATGAGGATGAGTCAGGGGCAAGGGCACACTATAAGCATTGATTTCCCTGAAAACCGGAAATGGGCAATTCGCTGAAATCACTTTCATTGCAAGAAAAAATGGATCCATCTAGAGTGAATAATGATGGGAGATAAACATGTAACTGCTTCTGCCTTTTGTTAACAAATTTGAATTTGAAGTAAACTTGTTTAACATCTGTAAGGCAAAGATAATAATAGTATCTACCTCAGCGAGCAGTTATCAAGATGAACGAGTTAGAACATGTAAGTTTTAGAGCGGGAAACCTTATGTGTTTGCCAAATAAACAAATGAATTAAAATAAAACTTGAGGGAGGAGAGACTGATAAACCTTACTATAATCTTTCATTTAGTGCAGTTAACATACCTATGCGAGTGACAATATATAAAAAGCAATTTTGTGCTACAATGTTGCTTTGCAAATTTTATGCCCTCACGCACGTATGCGTGTGTGCACACACCCCCCACATACATATATTTACATTATCATTGTAATACGGACCCAAAAGAAGTTGCATTCTAGCTTGTGAGTCAATATCATTGCCTCCAGCACTACAAATTTATTTTATATTCTTAGATAAATTATCCATCATCTTTTCCCCTGATACACATATGCCTTATCTATAAAAGGGGATATGAGCCTATCTCACAAATGTGATCGAAATGAAAAGGAAAGAGGTGAGATAATTTTATCTTGCCTTTCCTTTATTGTTAATAACAGTGAAATAGATTACCACGTTGGGTCTGTTATTGTTTTTCTTTGCATTCAAGCCATATCCACTAAAATCCTCTGATTAAGACTTAATAAAGAGGCCCCATGAAACCGGGAATTTGTAAGGAACTCCAGTGACATTTCCAGGAGGCAGTGCAGCTGGGAAAAGAGGTTCAGCCTAATGAGGAAGAAGGGAAAGGGCTTCTCCCTTTATGCAATAAACTTGCTGCCCGGAAAGTTTGACAAGCAGAGCCTGGACTCTTCACTCCTGGGCGAAGATAACACGTGTGCTACCCCAGTCTAAACTCTCTGTTATGGATGATTAAAAATACAGTAAAATCTTGGTTTGCAAGCATGATTCATTCCAGAAACAAGCTTGTACTCCGAAGCACTTGTATATCAAAGAAAATTTCCCCCTAAGAAATGATGGAGGGCTGGGGATTTAGCTCAGAGGTTAGAGTGTTTGCTTCACAAGCACAAGGCCCTGAGTTCAATCCCCAGCACCCCCCCAAAAAAAATAATAATAATGGTAACTCAGATGATTCATTCCACGACCCCAAAATATTAATATAAAAATGATTACAATACTGTAATATAATATGAAATAAGAAAATACAAAATACAAAGAAAAATAAACAGATTAACCCGCACTTACCTTTAAAAACCTTCCTGGCTGGCGTGAGGAAGACAAAAGAGAGGACGGTTATTGTGTAGGGCGACTTTCACTATCACTAACGGAATCGCTGCTATCTATTGGCTCAAAGGAATTTTTTTTCTTTTTTTTTGCGCAACTTTAACAAGGAACCTATCCAATGACACTTGCTTTTGCCTCCTTTTGAGAATTTCACGGAAATGCGACATTGCATTGTCCTGAAACAGATTCATCGCTCACACTGCTGCAGCCTTATTCCGATTGTGCTTTTCTACAAAATTTTGCACTGTTCCCCATATTTTACACGTCTCCCTAATCTCATTTGAAGTGAGGGATTTCTCTGCCTTTTTCTCCTCCTTCTCCACAGATGAGAGCTCCTCCATAACCTCTTGCGACTGGGAGACGATCACCCACAATCCTAGCGGGGGTGTGTGGAGAAGGGACTTTGATGCAGTTGTGATGATGTGATGTTTGGCTTCATGTGCTACTCATATTGCAAGACACTGCTCGATTATCAAGTTAAAATTTATTAGAAATATTCGCTTATCTTTCGGAACACTTGCACAATGAGTTACTCAAAATTCAAGGTTTTACTATAGAGCATTTTATCACCTCCAGCCATGGTCACAAACCACTTGGAAAGAGGCTCATAAAGACCCAGAACCAAAGCTGTTTTGAGTAGCTGTGGCTGAGCAGAATAAATCTGAGAAGAGGTGACAGGGGAGGGAGCACTAAATCTTTCTCTTTCACCACGCTAACATCCCATGGAAAAATAGAATTTTGTTTCTGTGGATAGTTTTTTCTTTTTTCTTCCCCCTTTTTTTTTTTTTTTTTTTTTTTGCAGTGCCAGGGATCAAACTCAGGGCCTCACGCATGCCACGCGAGCACTCTTTACATAGCTCTGCTTCAGTCTGTTTCTGTGGAATTCTTCAAGTGAATGGGTCAAGTTTCCTTTGGCATTTATGGGGGCAAGACCCATTTGTTATTACCATACTGAGGTGTGACCTCAATGGCCTGCATTGAAATGGCGAGTGGTATCAGATTCTGCCTCCCACACAGGCTCTTGGCAGCTCACTTCTCTCCAGACATCATTGTCTTCATCAGCAGTGGTGTCATCTCGCCTGTGAATTGTTACTATTTTCTTAATTTACCTGGGCAAAAGTGATCATCCTCCCTTTGCTGCCCCCACTGTAAATTGGATACAATCCAATCCCTTCACTTTCCACTTTGTCTGATTAGGCCTTGAACTTGTTCAGTGCTGGAACTGGATCTTACTTATATTTGTGCCACTATCACCTTGAATGCAAGTGTTTGATGAATAAATGAAAAAAGAAACAAACAACTACATAAGTAAAAAAAGACTTGGATGGTCTATTTCCCAAGGACTCTTAACTATAGACTGAATCAATACTCTCTCACCTTGACTAAGAGCAAATTTTATGTAGGTTATTTCGTTATGGTACATTTCAAAGTTTTTTTCCCCCGGCTGATATTTTGTGAAATGCAAAAGGCCAACAGTCACATATGAATAATTCAAGTCCTTTTACAGAAAGAGAGAGAGAGAGAACAGAAAAGAAGGAAAATATTCTTAGTCTTAGTACTGGTTCCATGACAGTTCCTTTCATGGACCTAGAAAAACAGACCAAGGAGGGGAGTATGAGGAAAGGCAGTGGAATTTAAACTGATAGTTCATAACAACATGTAATGAAGGACTAATGCTTACACCGAAACACCCATTAAGGGTGGCCCTCTCTGGCCTGCACCAACCTTCTCCAGGGCTTCTTGTATCTTAAGAAAGCATACACAGACTCTACTCACACATGGACATCTGTAAAGAGAACATGCATGCTTTTTTACTCCATAATGGTCCAAGGCCTAGACCCCTGACTGTGCTATTGCATAATGCAACGAAAAAATCCACCCTGGCAGCCCTGGATTTATAAGCTTCCATGAACCCCAACCAAGGTCAACTTCCAGATAGTAGATCTTTTTATATAAGAAGCATCAAGGTGTCTGCATAGGAATATGAGACTCTGGTGACCATCTGGGAAGACTTTGACAGTCCCCTCCTCTTCCATTCCTGCTGCGCTGTGTGCTTTTGTGCAAGCGGGCTGCACACTCTGTCACCAACAGTCAGCTATATTTCAGTTGTAAAGAAGAAAAATATCACAGAACTGTGGTTACTCCTTAATTCTCCCAAGTATGATTTCTCTTGAATCCCAGTATGTATTTCTCAATGTGCTTCCATTTACTGGATCATGGCTCAAGGTCCTTTTAAGTCTTGAACACCTCAGAATTGAAAGGATGCCGAATGTCGTTGATTACACTTATTTCTCAGTCCTGACCCAAGGTACCATTCTTATCAGAGCAGTAAGGTCCACACAACCAGGATCCTTATGTTTGAAAGTTTCAGAATAATTTATATCGTTTGAGATTCCTCAGTCCAAGTAAGTGCAGCAGCTCCCTTTACTAAGATGTTTCCTACATCAGCAAGACATCCAAATCATTCATTTTGATTGTATAATAATGCCCACTAAGGGGACTGAAGAAACCAAGTGTTGTTAACTAGGCTGGGCTTAGAGTTTGTAAAATAAGTGACTTCTGTTAAGTGGTTGAAGGATTTGTTTTTTCAAGTAAGGGAAGTGAAAATAAAATTATACCTAGCTCATTGGGAAACAGGCTAGCCTCCTACCTTGTAAAGACCACTGCCTGCCTAAAATCCATGCAACTACCGTACTTTGTTTCATAAAAAAAACTCTTAGCACTGGAAACATACACATGAACTTAACTGTTCAAAAGTAGCCTCTTTTCTGCCTCTGCTTCACATTTTTGAATACTTCTCAGAAAAATATCTTCAGAGTCAGTATCTGAGTCATGGAAGCAAAGAACATTCATTCCTTCAGATCCGCACCTAGTCACTGAACGAAAACCAGCATTGCCCAGCTTGACCCTCACTCCCACCCCACACTGCTCATCAGACTTGGCATTCAGAGACTGTGTGCCCTTTCCAAAAATTAAATCCACTCTTGGAAGACCAAGTTTTTGCACCACTGAGAGTCATTAGAATGGGCTCTGAAAGCAGTTCTCTCAGAGGAGAGGTTCCCACTGAATAAGTGGATAGTCCCCAAAGACACAGCATTTATTTCTATTTCGGTTATAGAATGTTATTTAAATAGTGAAGAAGGGCAAGAAAACTTAAAGTGGATTTTAAAAATGTCTATGTTTCCTTATTTCTAAAAATAACAAGGGGCATAAAAAAACCCAACTTCAAAAGGGTGTTTTGATACATAAATGAGATATATGGACACATTTTGTAGACACCAAGGTGCACCTTCAAGAACAAGATGCAACCAGGCTTAGTGGTGCACACCTGCAATCCCAGCTACTTGGGAGACTGAGGCAGAAGGCTTGGAAATTCGAGCCTAGCTTGGACAATTTAGCAAGATCTTGTCTCAAGGGGCTGGGGATGCAGTTCAGTAGTAGAGTGCCTTTAAGTTCAATCCCTAGTACTGTAAAACAAAAAAAGTGCATATGTGTGAATGTAAATAGATCTAAATAATTGTGCATTTTTATGCATATCTACATAGTGCGTAAAACCAATCCCTTATACTCCTGTCTGTTAAGTCACATGGGAAATATTAAGAGCTGAAGCAAATGGAGATGAAAGTAATGAACAGTTCTTAGTTTAGAAGAGTGGAAAAATGGACACAGATTTAAAAGTAGAAGAGGGTGGCTTGAATTTTTTAAGGATTCATTTTTTCCTATCTCAGTGCTGAACAATGCTATTAAAAAAGATTAAACCCTAAAAGATAGGACTGCATTTAAACTCTGAAAGATGAACTCTCAGGATCTGATAACTACTGAGAATTGACTTAACATTTTCTATTCTTCTTATATTGATATTTTAACACCACAACGATTTAAACAACAGAGTGAAATAAATGAATTAAGAACCCTAATTTTACCTCATTTGAACAACATTTTACTGGCTGAATATCATTTTTGGAAATATAATCCTGGATACTGCTCAAGACCCTTAAAATAGGTCATATACAAAATTCCTGAAAGATCCTTGAGTAAGTGATTAAATTTAATACTTTTCTTTTCCTTTCAAAATTACATAGTCAGAGGATCATGAGGTTATTACTCTGGTAAAAGTCAAAGTCAATTTTCAGTTATTGAGAGTAGGAAAAGCCTCAGTTAACTGGAACTCAACAAACTAGAACTCTCAAGTCACTGTCATTGCATTTTGAAGAAAAGCAAATAAGAAAGAAAGTTAAAGGCAGCTATTATGATTAACAAATGCTACCTAATCATCTAGAAGGGACTTCAGTTTCGCACTGAGGCCAGTCACACTTTTCCTGTGATGACTATATAAGAAAATGGGAGAAACAATACAGGTTTATGTACTTCCCACAAACCGATCTCTTCATGTTTGGCCCCTGGATAACATTGTACACTTATTCCTTCACTTATTTTCTGTTCCAGCCATTCTGGATATCTGTTATTGGGTTTAATCCAGACAACAACCATGAAAAAGTTGTAATTACAGATGACAAAATTGATGATTGGTGATGTCAAGTACCTTAAGTCACTTTTCCAAGATTGCATTGTAATAGTAGGACAGGTGTTAAAATCTACGTTAGTTTGACACCAAAGCCCGTATTCAAATGATAGCCCGTGAACATTGCAACATCCTCAACCAGCATAGAATTGTTTTATTGTCCTCATTAGTATATATACGAAATATTTTCAGCTGAGCTTGGTGACACATGCCTGTAACTCCAGTTACTCAGAGGCTGAGGAGGGAGGAGATGAAGTTCAAAACCAGTCTGGACAACTTAAGAAGACCCTCTCTCAGAATGGAAGAAGAAGAAGAAGAAGAAATGGCTGGATATGTAGCTCAGTGATAGACCACACGCTTAGCATGTGCTAGGCCCTGGGTTCTATTTCCAGCACCACAAAAAATATCAGAGAGAAAGAAAAAAGAGAGAAACATTTTCATCTAGGAATGAAATTTAAATGGTTGTCTACTTAAACTTCAGTTAACTATGATTCCTTTTAATTCTAAAATTCCAAGTTAAAAGAAAAACTTGCATTAATTATCATGAGAAAGTTATTCATATATACCCAGATTGCAATGAAATCATGTCAAAATCAATAACAAAAGTCTCTCAAAACCTGGTATTTAAGAAAAGTCTAGAATATTAAAGGATGAGTCAAGCAGTGATATCACCAAAAATGATCAAGTGGAGACCTCTGAAATTTCAAAAACAGTGAAAAAACCAATGGCATTTTTTAGAATCAACTTTTTCAGAAGTCTGGATTGGTACAAGTCTCTGACTAATTTCTAGTTTTGAAAAAAGATTTACTATGCAGCTATAACAAAAAAGAAAGCAGAAATGGCTACCTTAGCATTGGACATGATGGCCTTTAAGATGAACTCATACTAACAAGAAAGCAGTGCACTTCATAGTGATAAGCGAGGTAACTCATAGAGAAGTTATGACAATTATAAATGTACAGGCACCTAACGCAGAGGTCTAAAATGTAAAAAATAAAACATAGAATTTGTTTTAGTTACTTTTCTCTCATTGCTGAGACAAAATACCCAACACCCAAAGTTAGGAGAAGAAAGGTTTATTTAGCTCACAGTTTGCAGAGATTTCAGTCTACAATCAGCTGGGTCCGAGGCAGGGTGGCATGGCAGACAGGCAGAAGTCAGCCAGGTAAGCAAGGGATGCAAGCAAGAAGGGGATAACCAGCTTCTTCTTGTATTTTATATTTTATCCAGGCTACCTGGCTTTAGGGTGGGCGGTACTCCCACCCTTAATCCTAATACCCTTAATCCTAGCATCACATTTTTGATCCCAGGAGAACCATGCCAAACCAGTCAGTGGACTAATTTAGTAATCACACACTCTAGATCCAGCTACCTCTTACCACATGAGGCTTTGGGGGGACATCCAGAGACAAATCATAACAGAATTAAAAGGAGAAATGGCTCACTAATAACAGTGGGAGAACTCAATACAAACCTCACGTGGAATAATGCATAGAACAACTAGATTAGCTCAATAGAACAATAATGGATAGCTCAACAACAAAACACAAGACTTGAATAGTATGACAAACCAAAAGGACCTGAAAAATATCTGTAGAACATGTTACCTAACATAACAAAATATATATTCTCAAGTGCATATAGAACATTCTCCAGGATAGACTACATGCTAGAGGATAAAACAAGCCCTGATAAATTCTAAAGGATTAAAATCATGCATAGTCTTTCCTCTGACCACAACAAAATGAAAGGAGAAATCAATAAAAGATGGAAATTTGGGCAATCATAAACAACTAAACTGAACTATATAATCCTAAAGTAAAAAAAAAAATGATCAAAGAAGACATCATGAAAGATAATACTCTAAGATGAATGGAAATGAAAGTACAACAAATAAAAATTGATGGAACACAGCAAAAACTGTGCTTAGAGGGAGACTTATAATGATAAATGCCTTTACTGAACACAGCTCAGTGATAGAGGGCTTACTTAGTATGTGCAAGGCTCTGTGTTTGATCCCCAGCACAGAAAGAAAAAGAAAAAAGAAAGAAAAGAAAGTATGACCTAAAATAAACCCAAAACACAGTTACAGTGCTAAGAAATTAAATTAAATATGGGGAGAATTCAATATCCAATATTAAACAAGAAACTAATGAAGTGGGCAAGAGAAAAATAATAGACAAAAGCAAAAATTGGTTCTTTATAATAACAAAGAAACTTAGCAAGCCTTTAGCTAGATTGTCCAAGAAAAAAAAAAGTACAGACTCATAAAATCAGCATTAGAAGCAGGATATGACAGGATGGAGCTATAGCTCAGTGGTAGAGTGTTTGATTAGCATGTGTGAGGTCCTAGGTTCTGATCTCCAGCACTATAAACAAAGCAAAAGAGGGATATCATTACCAATTTTGTAAAAATAAAAGGATTATAAGGGGATACTATGAACAATTGTATACCGAAAATTTAAAGTATATGAAATGAACAATTTCTTCTTTTTTTTTTTTAAATTTGGATTTGTGGCAGTGAGGATTGAACTCAGGACCTTTGCACTAAGCCACATCCCTAACCTCTTGCTTTTTCATTTTGAGACTGGGTCTCTCTAATTTGCTAAATTGACCAGGTTGGGCTCAAACTTGTGACCCCAGGGCACTGAGCTTATAGGCATGTGCCACCAAGCCTGGCCAGAAATAGACAAATTTCTAAAGGGCAGCCAAACTACAGAAATGGACTCAAGAAAAAATAAAGATTCTGAATATGTGTATAACAATAATTTGATTCAATTAGAAATAAAACCAAAAAGAAAAGACTAAATTTGCTAGGGTTGGAAATGGCCTCACTTAAGAACTTTTACAAATGTTTGAAGAAAAAGTAATATTACTCCTTAACAAACTTTTCCAAAAATTCAAGGGTATATTTTTTAGCTCATTCTATAAGTCAATATTATCCTGAGAACAAAGTCAGACAAAAGCATCACCGGAAACAAACTACAGGCTAATACCTGTCATCATTATAGACACAAAAATACTCACCAAAATGCCAGCAAATAGAATCTTAACAGCATATGAACAGTACTATACACTATGCTAAGTAGTATCTGTCCCAGACATGCAAGCTTGCTCTAATATACAAGAATCAATCAATAATCATTCAGTCAATCGATGTACTCAATGTATTCTACTTAATACAATAAAGAAAAAATTACATGATAATCTCAATATATGCCCCAAAAGCACATGACAGAGTCCAAAGTCCTTTCGTATAAAACATTGAACAGCCTAAGAATAGAAAGGAATCTACTTAAGCTGATAAAGGACATCTGTTTAAAAAAAAAAAAGTCCACAGTTAACATCATATTTAATGGTGAAACAAAGCTTTCCTCCAAAAATCAAGGTAAGGATGTCACCCCTTGCCACATCTATTGAACATTGCACTGGTGGTTCCAGCCAGAGAAATTAGGGAAGAAAATGCCATAAGCTTCATCTAGACTAGAAAGGAAGATGCAAAATTATCTTTATTTGCAGGTAGCATACAAGAAAATACTATGGAATTCAAAAGAAAACTATTAGAACTCATCAGTGAGCTCAGTAATTTTGTAGGATACAAAATTATTATAAAAAATCAGTTGTTATATATAGGTATATTCAATGAATCAAGATTCTGTATCATCTTGGCAGTTTTCTTATAAAATGTATCATTTTATTTCAGTCTGTTTATGTTACTTCTGAAAGATGGGAACCATAAATTTTTAATGTTAGCACAAGATGTAGCACTTATTTGACATTCAGTAAATAAATTTATGAAATATGTAAGTTCATGATATTTTGTAGATGTTATCTAAGGCCAAAGATGCTCATAAGGTAGGGCTTACACTGTGGCCAATAATAAAACTTACACACATATGTGTGTGGGTGTGAGCAAGCATATAGTGAGAAAAGAACATAAATGAACAAAACTGAGCCCTAACTCTCACTATACACACAAATAGTCTCTGAACACAAAATGGATCAAAGATCTACACTTAAGAGATAAAATTATAAAACCCTTAGGAGAATATATACATGTAAATCTTTGTGAAATCTGGTTGGGAAATGGTTTCTTTGATATGACAACTATAAAGCACAAGTGCGAAAGGAAAAAAATACACAAATTTTGGTGGATCCAAATTAAAAAATTTGTGTATTATAACTACACATGCAAAATTCTAGAGAAGGGGGGGAAGTTGAACAGCATAACTTTAATTGTTTTTAGTAATATTTTATTTTTTAAAAGAAAATGTTTTGGAGCAAATATTTGAAGCAAAATGATAACTCTTACCAAGGCTTGGTGGTTGAATACGTGGGTAGCGTACTTAAATATGTTTAACATATTTCCTGTTAACTGTACTAAAAACAAAATAAACCTGAAAATTCTATTAATCAGAATGTACATTGCTCCGATTTCAAGTAGGTTGATAATTTTAGTCTAAAATCTGTTCGTTTGATTGTTAAAATGAACAGATAGTTCAGAAAGTTATTGGAGTCGACCTGGGTTAGCTTTCTATTGCTGCTGTAAAATGTTACTACAAATGCGGTGGCTTGCAATGACACAAATATATTCTGTCACAAGGCTGGTGCTGGAAGTCTGAAATGAAATCAGTATCTGCAGGATTGGCAGGTAAGAGCCTCAATAGAAGAAGAGCAGATGTTGATACCATGCGCTTGGACTTTCCAACGTCCACAACTGGGAGAAAAATAAACCTCTTTTCTAAATTAACCAAGGTGTCATTTTCTTCAGGCAATGATAATAACAGTGTTTGGTAGTAATACTAGCAGTAGTTACTAGAATTTATTAAGCTATTATGTGCTAGGTATGGGGCTAAAAGGTTTCTGTTACATAATACACTTCTTACTGAGATCCCTCTTCCCTTTCACAGAGGAGGAAAACAAATCTTTAATAAATCAAGGGACAGATTCAAGGTCATGTAACTAAAAATTGGCAAGGAATCCAGGCTGTGAACCCTAGAGCCCACACGAGGGGTACAGTGTGAGCCAGCTCTGACAGAGTCTTTCTCTCCTGGGATACGAACAAGAAAAAGTTCTGAGAAGGAGGAATATCAGCATCTGAGATGGTTTCTATCAGAAACTTGATTGGTCTAGTGGATCAAGAAATACTTCGCCAAGGGAAAATCTGAAGGGTGAGCAAATGTTAAATAAACATATGTGGTATGCCTCAAAGACATATCTCAACAGAGCATTCCAATTAAGAGGGATTAACCTATCCAAAGGAAAAAGCCCTGTGGCCAAAGTACATTCCTAGAACAAAAAGATGGTTATTATGGTGGCTGATATGGAGGGAAGTATGATATACTCTGAAATCAGAGAAGTGATCATAGTTAAGCATCTAGAAAGTTGCACAGGCCACTGTGAGGTTTGGGGGTGAAACAGTAGCAATTTTGCCTCCTCATGTCCTTTGGGGGACATTTGGCAATGTCTGGAAACATTTTTGTTTATCAGGACTGGGAGTGAACTGCTACTGGCTAGAGTGTAGGGGCAAGGAAGGCTGCTCACTATCTTACCATGAACAAGACAGATCCTATAGGAAAAAGTTGGGCCCAAGATATCAATAGTGCTGAGGTGAAAAGTCCTGTTTAAAGGGTAATGGGAAACTTTTGAAGGGTTTTAGGTAGATGAGTGGTCAAACTTACTTATATTTTAAGACTTATGTGTTATATTGTTTATGTCTTGCTGCCATGGTGGAGCTCAATAACAGTATACAGACAGACTAATTAAGCCATTTCATAAAAGTGCAGTCAAAAATGATTTTGGAGTTGTCTGAGACTGTGGCAGTGGCAGCAGAGAAAAGTGAAAGGTTCCAAATTCAACTTTAAAGATAAAGACGAGAGGACTTCCTGAAGGTTTGGGTGCAGTGGTGCTTAAGAAAAGAGAAGAATCGGATCTGATACATTTCTGGCTTTGGCCGATAAGTGGATAGATCAATGTACAAAGAACCGCAAACCAAAATGAAAAGAGATGAAGCGTGGAGGGAGAGAGGATGTCAATTTTAGCTGTGGTATTTTTGAAGTGCCTATTGATGTATCAGTGAAGAAAGATATCAAGACACCAGTTAGACATATACAATTGGAGCCCGGAGAAATGTAGGCTAGAGAGATGTGTTTATGAACTTTCCATCCAGAAGAGCAAATGGAGAAGTCTGGAATGTCTGAGGAGCACCCTCACCTTCTGCAAACAGTACTGTGAAAAGATATTTCTGCTCTCTCAAAACTGCCCCTTGGAATCGTTACCGGAGACACTTGGTATTGATTGGATCTTAGGGCTTAGACAGCCTCAAATTTCTTATATTCTGCAAACAAATGTTCATGTTGCTTAAATGAAAATCAAGAAGTCTTTATTTTCATGAAACATGAAGTGGCAAAAATGAACATGACATATGGGTTTAGCATTTCCTATTTGTAACTAAATATAAATTTCTTGTAGATCTGATGTCTTAGATTTAATTGTTCACCTATAATTCTAGGGCTTAATTCCACCACAGCTGCAAGAAATGGTGGGATAAAAAGGCAAAGCCTTCTATTCCAGATTTTACTCCATTAAATAATCAATTCATCTGTCCACTTCTCTCTGCTTCTATTGCTACCATGCCGGTTGCAGCCATATCAAAGCTCTCCATGGCTGCTCTTCCTACTTTCAGTCACGCACTCTCAATCTATTCTTTAGGCAGATCCCAATAATGATAATTTAAAAACATAAGTCCAATTATCATTATTTCCAGAGGACATGATCCTCTATATAGAAGAACCAAAAATTCTACCAAAAGACTCCTAGCATTAATAGCCAAATTCAACAATTTAGCAGGATACATAATCAACACAAAAAAATCAACAGTGTTCCCATGCATTAATAATGAACTCACTGAGAGAGAAGTTAGGAAAACAATACCATTCATAATAGCATCAAGAAAAATTAAATATGTAGGAATTAACCTAATCAAGGAAGTAGAAGACCTCTACAATGAAAACTACTGTAGTCTGAGAAAGGAGATTGAAGAGGACATCAAAAATTGAAAGATATTCCCTGTTCCTGGATAGGCAGACCCAGTCTAGTCACAATGGCCATACTTCCAAAACTGATATACAGATTTGATGCAATCCCAATCAAAATATCAGCAGTATTCCTCACAGAACTAGAGGAAACAATCCTAAAATTCATACGGAACCAGAAGAGACCCAGAATAGCAAAAACAATCCTGGGTGAAAAAAGTAAAGCAGGAGGAATCACAATTTGAGGTTTGAAGTGATATTACAAAGCTATGGTGACTAAAAAAAAAAAAAAAAAAACAAACCAGCATGCTATTGGCACAAAAACAGACCTGTGGGCCAAAGGAACAGAATTAAGGGTACAGAATCAACCCTAGGCACATTCACCTATTTGATCTTTGACAAATGGGCCAAAAATATGCACTGGAGGAAAGATAGCCTCTTAAACAATTGGTGCTGAGAAAATTGACTAGCCACACATAGAAGATATAATCTAGCTCCATACATCTCCACATATACTAAACTAAAATCAAAATGGATCAAAGATTTAAAGGTTGAAATAGAAGCACTTAATCCACTGTAAGACACAATAGGTGAAATTCTTATCATAAGCATAGGCAAGGGCTTTTTGAATGGAACCCCAAGGCCTAAGAAATAATGCCAAGAGTCAACAAATGGGATCACATCAAATTAAAAAGCTTCTGCACAGCAAAAGAAACAGCCAACAGAGTGAAGAGACAGCCTACAGAATGAGAATTAAAAAAAAAATTTATTAGTACATGTTTGCAGTACATGCAAATTGGGGAGTGGACACATGTAAATAATACAGCTTGTGTCTCCCCCTCCCTCCCTCTTCCGCTAATTCTCCTATTCCTATTTTCATTCTTGTTGATATTATTAATCTTAGCTCGTGTAATGAGGGAAAATATTTTGCTTATTAGCGCCTCAGAGGATTAATATCTGAAATAAATAAAGAACTCAAAAAACAGACCCAATTGAAAAAATGGGCAAATGAAATGAATAAGCACTTCTCAAAAGAAGAAATATAAATGGCCAATAAATACATGAAAAAATGTTCAACTTCATAGACCATTAATGAAATGTAAATTGAAACAACACTAAGATTCCATCTTACACAAGAAATCAAATAATAACAAAATCTGATGGGGCTGCAGGGAAAAAAAGAACCCTTCTACATTGTTGGCAGGAATGTAAACTAGTGCAACCACAATGGAAATTGGTATGAAGTTTCCTCAAAAAACTAAAACCAAAAATTCCATTTGACCCAGATATTTCCTTTCTAGGTGTTTTCCTGGAAAAATTAAAAACATCATACCATAGCGATACATACATATCCATATTTATAACAGTACAATTCTTAGTAGTTAACTCTTGCAAGCAGCCTGTATGTCCATCAACAGTTGAATGGATAAAGAAAATGTGGTATTTATACACAATGGAGTGCTACTTTGCCATAAAAAAGATAAACTTGAGTCATTCATAAGTAAATCGATGCGCCTTGGAGCCATAATGTTAAGTGAAATAAATCAGACACACAAGATTAAATATTGAATGTTCTCTCTTATATGAGAAACCCAAAATACAAATAAAGAACAAAAAAAAAGATAATAGGAACTAGAGAGAGAGAGATCTTTTTCAAATGGGAAGGCAATCAAGATGGAGGGATGGAGGAGGAAAGGGAAGAGAAAGAGATGAAAAAAGAAGTAAGATGTGTTTTGCACATGTACCAATGCCCTGCAATGAATATAACCATTATGTACTGTAAACATGTACCAATAAAAATAAAAGCTGAAAAAATTACAAAAATACCACATACATTGAAGCTCACTACTGCATCCTTAAGCGTCTTCCAGAAATTTCTCATGACACTTACAATAAAGTCTAAATGCTCACCAAAGCTTTACATGCATATATCTTGCCTGCCTCTCTGTTGTCTCAACATCTCTGCACACTCACCATTTCCAGACACATTATCCTTCCTCATGGGTCCACTTGTCCCTTGTCCCAGGGTTTTGGCACTTGCTGTTATCCCTGATTAGACTGTTCTTTCCCCAGATATTTACATAGCAATATTCTTCACACCTTCCGTGTCTTAGTTTGAATATCCTCTTTTAGAGAGGGCCATCTTTGTCTCCATTTAACGGCCGTAACATCGGATAAGGTGCTTAACTTTTCTAAGCTGCAGTATCCTTGTGAAAACAATGAAGGTGAACAGTGTTCTCACCAAGAAACATGAAAATTTCAGTAAATGGTTCTGAGAAAACTAGTTAACCATTTAGAAAAAGATAAAACTAAATCCATTTTTTACATTACACATAAGAACAAATTTTACTTGTATCAAGAATCTAAATGCAAAAACTGGAGAAAAACAAGTCCTAGCAGAAAACATGGATGAAGTCTTCACTAACTTACACACAGGGAAAGGCTTTCTGACTACAGCTCAAAATGGCATGAAAGGCTGATAAATGTGACTACTTAAAAACACATGCATATTTAATGAGCCAGGCATGGCACAGCACACCTGCAATCCCACCTCCTCAGAAGGCTGGTCCAGGAGGGTCTGCAGTATGAGGCTGGCCTGGGCAACTTAGCAAGATCTTGCCCCACAATAAACTTATAAAGAGCTGGAGATGCAGCTTGGTGGTAAAGCGGTTGTCTTGCGTGTATGATGCCATGCTTTTGATCTGCAACACCACCGAAAAGTAATACTAAGTCTAAAACATTCAGGAGAAATAAGGTTATACATGTTTTGTTTAAGAAAGAAGAGGAAATAAGAAAACTTCAGGCATCTGTTCATTTGTGCGAAAATAAAACAAACAGGAAGTACAATCTAGAAACTAATGAGATCTGTGTCCTACAAAGTGTGAGTGGGAGCACGGTGAACAGATAAATAGCACGGGAGTGTGTCATGTTTCTGTGAGTATTTCTTTTTGAATATTTGTAACCTTCGGAACCTGTTAATGTTTTATTTGCATATTTAAAAATCAATAAAATTCTTAAGGATTTGTTGAAATCCTAAAAAGGAACACAAATATAAACAAATGAAATATACTTTATCTTAAAATGGATAACATAATTGCACGAAAAATTGGAATAACAGAATTAAGTAACTTTTCCTTTCATATTCGAGGCCTTATTTGGTTGTTTTGAGGAGCAGTATATAGGCATCATTTGCAATTTATTCTAATTTTAATGTATGCAACAAAAATCTAAAAAGTTAGGTAACTGTTTTTCTAAATAGTTATTTTGATGATTTTTCAGGTTAAAATTTGAAGGTTAAGCTATTTTTAAAATGACATTCCAGTCGAAAATTTGGAAGTCAATTTTCTTTCAGTACCAATGCCTTCAAATACTTGACATATTGTTATGTAAGTCCTACTAATTCAAAATTTAATACCATACATTTTATCTACACAGATTTTCAACTGTTCACAGCATGTAACTGAGTTACTAGGAATTCTGGACTACCACAACCAAATATGTTAAGGGGTACTCACAATTCTGACAGGTAGAGCCAAGGTCAGGGAAATGTTTCTTTAAGAGACAATTCTAGCCAGGTTTAGTGGTATATGCCTGTAATCCCAGCACTGAGAGAGGTTGAGGTAAAAGGATCACAAATTGTAGTCCTGTCTGGGCAAATTAGGGAGATCCTATCTCAAAATAAAAAGGGCTGAGGATGTAGCTCAGTGGTTGAGCCCCTAGGTTTAATTCCCAGTACCAGAAAAAAAAAAAAGTTCTAGTTAAAGTCAATATACAAATAGATACAATTTTAAATGTTCAATACATAGTGAATGTATGACAGTGACTCCAAATTGTCACTGAATATGCTCTGCATTATAGGACACAAAACTGCCTCCCCAATCCATGGAACGTCGAGCTGACTCCCAAGACACTCAACACATCCCAAAATCCAATGTCTCACTATTGTCTGCACCTACCAGGAAAGAAAGGCGCAAGTGACCTTTTAAATACAAGCATCAATACTTAGTAAGTGAGACAAGGCAACATTCTTGGCTTAAAAATGTCTAGAGCTACTAAAAGGCTTGCATCTACAAAATAGTTTCCCAAAATATTCCATATTTCTCAGACTTGGCTTCTCTCTGTCCAGCTTTATGAGAGGCTGGATTCTCCTTGGTTTCAGTTCCCTGTTTTCTGCAGTTAAATCTTTAGTTTCTTAGTTTGCTTCTTTGGCCTATTTGTTCTCTGTTCCCCTTTTCCCTTTTGTTTGCACTTTTTGTCTGAGGATTGATCCTTCCCTGCTGCCTGTTTTGGCTTTGTTTCCTCTTCTGCAGGGGAAGATTTAGCTGAGAACATCACACATCTCCTCTTGGGCTCTTCTCCCGCGCCAAGAGAATCGGCAAAGCTGGGCCTCTGGGCCTCCCACTCTCAAATAACCTTTGAACACAGTATTTAGACAATATGACTTTGGACCAAAGATGAAAAACTCTAACATGATACTGAACTCTAGTTTGTGAGTTTCTTTTTCTCAAAGGGATGGGCAAGCTATACTGAAATTACTTTCTGTGTATTCTAGGATTGACCAAATAAGTAAGTATATTGTGGATAAAGAAAGCTGAATTTCTTATTGTCAAAGAAGGGAATTACAAACAGGGAAAAACAAAATGAACTCTATAGATTCCATTGGATCTGGAGATATGAGTGTGATATTACAGGTTCACATATAGTTATAGATGTATGCACATGTAGATGGATATGGTTTGTGTGTTTATATATATTTTTCTAGCTTTATTGGTTGAGGGGACCTAGAAGCAATGGTGCCCAGGAAACAATGGGTACACTTAGCACCCACAGCTTGGTTGCTAAAGAATACAATCACAGATCTTCGGAGAAAGGGTTGATTTCCAAGGTTGGGGAAGGAAAAGAAAAAGATGAAATATCCAGGGGTGCCAGAATGGAAGAAACACTTCAAAGCCTGAGAGCTATGTCAAATGGGATTAGGATACATTTTATTGGGCTTCACCTTGATCAAACTGTTGAGCTTCTTTGTAAAATATAGTAAAGGATTATATCCTATTAAATAAAATAAGAATTCATGAGCCCATACTGACAAAAAAGTAAACAAATAAGTAAATGGAGAAAGAGAATACCCTTCTTAGAGTAGAAATCAACTAGTTAATGTAGAAGCAATGATAGAATTAGAAAAATCATCATTTGGCAGCCATTACAGTAATAATTGCTGTGGGCAAGATTCAATTATATCTATTTTGTAAAATTTTGAGGAGTAGCAGAATATTTGCATAGTTTTAAATAGTTCTAGCTCCCCTTAGAAGCTTATTAATTGAAGAAGAAAGATAGTTCTTCATAAGAAGTGTCTGGCAGATAGCCCCTTACCATTGATCAAAGTTAACTTCACCAGTAAAGGAACTAATGGACACCAATGCCTCCCAGAAAAATGGATGGAGAAGAGCCTAACGTCTCAGTGTTTTTCCTGCCCAAAGTATGTAACCTGAATAAAATCACCAGTAAACATTAATCAAACCCAAACTGAGGAATAGTTCACGACTGGTCAGTACTGTTAGAAATGTCAAGATACAAAGATTGCGTTTCAGGTTAAAGAAGACCTAGTAGATACAACAACTGAGTCTACCATGTTTTTGGATTTCATTTGCTATAGAAGACATCACTGAGACAATTGTAAAAATCTGAACAAATTCTGTAGAGTAGATAAATAATATTGTACCAATGTAAATTTACTGATTTTGATCATTGTAGTTATGTTAGAGTATGTCCTTGCTTTTAGAATATATACACCGCATATACTTAGGGATAAAGAGGCATCAAACTGCAAGCAATAATTAATATGCATACGAATGATAAATACGCATGTATATATGTATACATGTAATAATACATATGATATATAAATACATATTACATATATGCATGTAAGAAAGTCTCTACGTTGCTGACATATTTTAAGGAATAAAGAGAAAATTTTGTAAGGGCTTACTTAGCACAGTGTTGGGTTTTTTACATATACTAATACATGTTAGCTATCATCATCATTGGCACTTATAAATCAGTTTCTTTATTTCTAAAAATGGGGTTAATTATGAACACTCCAGCAGGTTTGTGGAAAGGTTAACTAAAATTATGTTTTTAAATTTTATAAATAGTTCTACATTTCTTATTGGTAGAGATATTAAATTATTTCATCTTCAGAGCGACCCTACTGAGGTAAGTACTATTACTAGCCCCATTTTATGGACAAAGAAACTGAAGCACAGAGTGGGAAAGTAACTTGCTTGAAGTCATACCGACATTAGTGGTAGGTCCAGCTCAGACAGGCTGACTCTCACGTTTGTATTCTTGACCACTATACCATGCTGATTGTCATTTCTTTTGATTCTTCAGTTTAATTTATCTATTTGAACACCTTCCTTATGTTTCAACAAGCACTAGAGTACAGATACTCCAGGATCTCGTGACAATTCCATTGTAAACCTCTCTGTACTACTTAACACAGTGCCATCCTTGGGTTTATATAGTTTTTATACCCTCTTTTTAATTTTTATATTGAGGGGGACTTTTCTGTTTTATACATCATTCTGCTACTCTTCCTATATGAAGCAATGAGGAAACATTCTACTTTCACTTCTTTTTATGAGTCTTCGCTACAGTTCGACCTAGCAGTCTTCATATGACACAGAATTATGATTTTATATAAGAAATAGAGCATAATGTTTTCCATTTTGTCTCCAGTCCCATTTCTGAAAATGACCAGCCTTTGGTCGGTCTGTAATTTGACAGGCTGAGCTATTAAGCAGGCTACTTTGACAAAAATAGGTACTCTCTATCCTGTCTCTGGGCAAACTATTAAAATAGGACTCTAACAGAGATTTAGAAGTCTAAAAAGTTTTGCCTCTTTATGCTTTTTCTTTTGCTTTCTTCATGTAGAACTAGATTATTATTTTAATCAGTCTCTTAGGTTTAAATGTTTAAACATAATACCTAATTTCTGGAAAGGCGATAATAGATGATCATAGCTGTTGGAGTTTACCGTGTAAGAAATGCTGTGACCGTTAGGTTTTTGATTTAAACGTGAGCTAAATTTCGATAAATTTGTCTGCAAGTGCTAGCTTCGAAAAGCTCTGACTTGCTTCTTTTCCTAATGTATTCCTCCTTCAGGTGGTGAATTGCCAAATATATTTGACAATCATGGATACAAGCAACGAATCCACTCTTGTTCTTTTAAGCCTGTTATGAAGCATCTGTGTTTTGCCTGTTTTTATTTTATGAAATTAAGATGTGTGACCTGCCTATGATTTCATCCTCCCTGTTACCTAAATAACCAGAATAAAATGAAAGTGGTTGGAAAACTATGGAAAAAGAAAACACCCACAACATGAGAGATAATCCCTGTTATCCATCTTCAAGGTAATTGATTCTTTTTTCTGCTTTCTCAAGCCTATTTAATCCTTCTAATGATTTTTATATCTCAATTATATTTTTCAGATCCAAAATTTCCATTGGACTCTTTTAAATAATTTGTATATCTTTACTGCTGTTCTCTATGGTGAGTCATTGTCATCATACCTTCCTTTAAGTCTTTTCAAGCATGATCTCCTTCAGTTCTTTGAACATATTGATAACAACCGCTTTGGTACTCTTTTTTTTTTTTTTTCCTGCTAAGGCCAACATCTAAGCCCCTTCGAAGCCAATTTACATTGCCTACTTTCTCTCCTGTGTGTATAGGTCACTATTTCTTGCTTCTTTGGCTGTTTTTCTTTTTGCCGACAACTAGACATTTTAGAGAATTCCTTATAGCAATTCTGCACACTATTCTCCCTTAGGAAACTGCTGCTGCTTTTTGCGTGGTCAGTTGCTTATTTGTTTTGTGAGCTGGCAGGTCTAATTTTGCAAACTCCATCGCCCCCATAGCATGCAGCTTTTGACATCCCCGCCAAGATTATTTCCCTCATTTTTGCCGGTCTGTTTGTTTGGTTTTGCTTTGTTGTGTTTTGTTTTAACCTAATTACCCAGGGTTCAACCCTAAACTGAGCGAACAGAAGCCACATACAAATAGAAAGTCATTTGAAGGAAAATGGATACATCTTGAGACCATAATGTACATTGAAATATATCAGACACATAAGCTTACATGTCCCATGGTTTCTCTTATATGAAAAACCCAAATTATAAATGAAGAAGCAAAATAAAAGATAGATAATATGAAGTAGGGAGATAGATCTTCCTCAAGTAGGAAGGGGATCAAGAGATGGAGGAGGACAAGAAAAGAGGATGAGAAAAGGAATTAAGATGTGTTACCTACATGTACCAACTCCACACAAGAAATGTAAACATTATGTACTGCAAACATATACTAATACAAATTTTAAAAAAATAAAGTGTTGCTTAAGCACACTGAGGCAGATACATTGTTACTCTCCAGTGTTGGATGTGTGTGTGTGGTCCAGGAAGTTTAAACTTTATTGCCCCACCTTCAGCTAGGGACTAGTAACTTGGAAGCTCCCTCTTAGACGGCCCCTAAAAAAGCACAGTCTTGGCTATGCACCCAGAGTTACAGATCTCCAGGATGACTGATACATCTTCAGGACTGTTTTCCTAAGAATCCTGCCTGGGTCAGAGTAGGGATTGTTCCGTGTCTGGCCAAGGACCTGTTTAAGTCCCTGGTGCCAGCAAAGCTTTCATCCTGAGCTAAGAGGTCTGCACGTGGCCTCAGGAATGCTTTCAAGTCTGCTTCATGTTCTTTTCTGATTGCTCTTGCTTAGTTGCCGCCAATCACGTGCCTGCAAACAAACCTACTCAACATTTGACTGGGATGCTAGGAGGGCTCTTCTCACCTTTCTCTTTCTTTGTTTCTCTCTACTATGCTTCTAGTTAGGTTGCAGTTTTACCTAAATGATGGAGTTCAGCCAGGTATGGTGGTGCATGCCTGTGATCTGGGAGGCTGACGCAGGAGGAGGGCAAATTTAAGCCTACCCCGGACAATTTAGCAAGTACGTGTCTCAAAATAAAAAATAAAAAGGGCTAGGAATGTAGCTAGTGGTAGAATGGCCCTGGGTTCAATCCCCAGTACCACCAAAAAGGGTGGGGGCATTACCAGTCTTTCTTAACCAGTTTTCATCAAAATCTCTTTTTTAAAGAACACCCTTAGGAGTTCTCCATAGTCAGTTTCAAATAAAGTTAGTCACCTCAGGCAGAGCTGTGGAGCTGCTGCACTTTAATAGCCAGGCTTACGCCCAGGGCAGAATCCGTGTAACCACAGCCCTGGAACTGGAGCCAGGGACCAATTTTTTTCTGGAAGAAAACCCGACACTATGACATTGGTCATGAGGGAAATGGCAATCCCTGGTCTCCTTTGCCTTCCTCCTGATGGGGAACTTCGACTCTAAGGGCAAGCTGGGGCTGGGGCACAGGAATTCAAGACAGTATTCTTGGCTGGTTACATCTGCATTTGGGGTAGAACGTCCATTGGGGTTGTCAGGGAAGAAGAGGGGCACCCTTCTCTTGGCCACACCTACATAAAGAGCTTCTAAAACGTAGGGTTGAAGCCAGCATCTGTACCCTCCCAGGGTAAAACCATAGCCCCAGACAGGGGCCTGGGGCCAGGGAGTGTGCCTGGCTTCCTCTCTTCTGGGTTACACATCCTGGGTTAGAACCTCCGTAACATAAAGCTGGAAAGGCTGGTCAAGGTTTTCATTTGTTTCATTTCATTGTTCTCACCAAGACTTAGTAAATTTACTTGGTTGAATATTTCTTCATTCGCTCTATGCCCTTAGGACAGTAACCAGAGACATTAATGATTATTTTACATAACTTCAACAGTTCAGTCATTGTTTTGCTAGAGAAAGGACTTGCTAGCTCCATACTCCATTCCAGAAGCCTGGCTTCTCATTTTTGTTAAACAAACTAAAGCCCAGGGAAATTGGGAATTGCCTATAGCAGTGACAAGCCTGGGACTAGAACTCAAAACACAAGGTTTTTTCCATTATTCCAAGTACTAAAATGGTCAGTGGTTTACATCTCCGCTTGAGACATAACCGAGTAGATGTGATTGGATACAGTTAAAAATATGGATAGAACCAATAATCCAAGTTCAAAATTGGTTCACTAAAGAGATATGTTATCAGATGACCTTACTGTGTCCTCGATACTTTCTATTTTGCACTTTGCCAATCTTCTATCTTCCTGCTTTACCTCCCACCCATACTTTACATGTATTACAGGTCGTCCTTGGGCTGTGGTGAAATTTCCAGAACAGTTATTCCACTGAGAAGGCACACACATAGAGCTTTAAGGGTCTCCCATGAGTACTGGCATGTCAAATTTTGAACTGGAGGGCTGTTGCCAGACAAAGAACCTAGGCTGTGATGTGAAACTCAATTTAAGACCAGAACTTGAATACTCCAAAACTGGATGTTCTCAGGACAGGTTGAATATTACTTCTGAAACTCAGTTTCTGAATCTGCAAAATGGGAACAACAAAACTCTACAAAATGTTGCAAAGGGTTTATCATCAGTTGAGTAGAGCACTTACCACAGAATGAGGACCCAGGTTGCCAGCTCTTTTCCAGTTCAGTATCATTGCTGTGAAAAAGAAGTTTGTGACCAGTGTTTGCGCCTCAGGGCTTCTTTTCTACAGATTGTTGTTTAGTTTCCTGCTGCCTGATGATATCTTTTTAGTATCATATTCTTTGATTGACACACATCCTTAGTACTTGGCATAATATCATGCTTTACCTAATATGACATTTGGTACTTCACATAATATTAAAAGGACAGAACTGCCTTGGAGGTAGATAGAGTCTAGATACTGGGTTACTTTTTCCCTGTTTGTGAATTCAGGGTCCCTACTTCCATTCAGCTTCTTGCCTATTTGTGTGGCTGTACTGTTAACCTCTGTTATCAAGGGATCTAGAAATAATGAAGTCATTCACTAAATTAGTAGTTTGGAGTTCAAAGGGCAATTGTTTTATGTAAGTGTTTTAAAAGATTCGTATCCTCCCAAACTTGAGCAATCCAGTAAATCTGTCTAGTCTAAGTGGGTTATGATTGGGCTGGATTAAAAGAGAGATGCAGGACTCGGTGCTGCTGCCAAGGCGAACTGCTTAATGTCCATCAGGGCTAGACAAAGTAGTTATTTGGTTAGAAGATGACGTTTCATTTTCCAAACTCAGAATTTGTTCATGAAACTCCAGTGAGCCATTGAGTTTGCCCAGAGTGGATCAACGATGTACGTGTGTGTGAGTGAATGTGTGTGTGTGTGTGTGTGTGTGTGTGTGTGTGTGTGTTTGCTTTGCGATGAGGGGACTGAATATGGCCTGGAAAGTTTACAGAGAGGTCATGCCAAGTCACCAACCATCGTAATTATAACAAATTACTTTATGCTTCTGATGCTGAAGGCCTATGGAAGTGCTTTGTATGTTAGTTAACTCACTTCATGCTCATAACAGCCTGTGAAATAGTTGTGATTCTGTGTGATTTGTTCTATAGATGAGACTACCGAGGCACAAAATGGTTCTGTGGCCTACCCATGGTCGAAAAGAGTTGGCATACAAACTGATATGGGCCAGCTTCAAACCGGATGCTGTCAGTAGTTATGCTGCTTCTTGCATGTGATGTGGGGTGACAGACATTCAAATAGCTTTTCGTACACTCTCAGAGCTGCGTAATTCACCCTTGTAGCCTACACTCAGGCTCTCTCAGGAGGTCAGCAGAGCATGCTGCTCCTCGGACGCTTGCCACCGACAGCGGCGCCTGGCTCAACAGGGAAACTTCCACCCCAGCCCCGGAGGCTTCTGCTGCGCACCTAGCAGGACAGATGTGTCTGACTCCGCCCCTTACCGCCAGCCCCGGCGATCAGGGCTGAGGCTACTGTGGGACGGCTGAGAGGGAAGTTACTGCAGATACTGTTTTTTGTTGGAGTTGGTGTTGTTAGTATAAGTTTCTATACATAAGGCATACATTCATCATGGGAAATTGGTTCAACATGTCCCTTTGTTTAATCCTTTTTACTTCCCCTTTCCCCCCTCCCATCTTCTCCCATCCACAGATCTCCTTCCCATCTCCACACCATCTATCTTCTGTTTCCTACCATCCATCTCTTATTTTGCTCTTTAAATTATTTATACTTTGGGTTTCTCATAGAAGAAAAACCATGCAATATTTAACTTTCTGTGTCTTACTTATTTCACTTAGCATTATGCTCTCTACATCTCTTCTGGGTATCTTGCAAAAGAGTTAAATACATTGTATTACAGTGACACACCCATACCCAGGTTTATAGTATAGCAGCACGACTCGTAATTGCTAAATTAGGAAGCTGTCCTATATGCTTATCAGAAGACGAATGGATAAAGAAAATGTGATATATGTACACAATAGACTACTACTCAGCCAAAAAGAAGGATAAATTTGTAAGAAAAATCCTGCACCTTGAGACCATAGTGCTAAGCGAGATATCATTTGTCTTTTGAAATGTCTCTGAGAAGCTTACTGAATGGATTTCTCAAGATGAGGAGCAGAGTACAGGCTACTAGCCTAAAGCTTCCAGAGCAACATTGGTATTGCATCCCTGAGGAAGGAAGCAGGAAAGAGAAAATGTCACAAGAATGCAGGCCCTAGGATCACACCGGGGCCATGTTCAAACAGAGAGCAACTATGTCTTCTAGTAGAACTGCGAGGATGTACGAGTGAAAGCTGAATACCGAGCAAGACTTCTATCTGAAGTAGCCTGCAGAGCACACTCACCTGCCAAAGCTATTGACCCCTGGCAGCATTTGGTGCTGTCAGCCTTGCAAGAAGGATCTGGAAACAGGTCGCATTCTGTTTGTGTCAAATCTTTATTCCCAAAGCTGGCTGCTCCTCTATGACTTTAAAAGTATCCCTTTGTTGTCATGTGGGCCTTTAAAGAAAATAGCTAAAGAATCATCGATCACAGAATTCATCATCAGTACAAGCACACTGCGATAATTTGCTGACCATTAATGAAAACGTTTGTCTGACATTCTCTCTATTACACAAGGCTGGAGAAGAAGAAAATAAATTAAACCTCTGACAATCAATTCTACCTTCAACAATCAATAATTATACTAACATTTAAGGAGGGACATTTTCTACCTCTATCTTCCGCAGCTTTGTGGGAAACCTTGGCTCCCTAGTCTCTGCAGGGAGAACTCTCTTTCCTAAGAGGATGTGATGCCCTAGACCTTTAAGAGAAAGGAAGAACACCTGTGTAATAAGCTAGAGCTACACACATCTGAGATGTCTTCTCCATTGCTAATTCATGCAGGGGGTTATATAGCTTTTTGTCTAATCGAATGAAGGCATTCGATACCTTGTTTATATTCAAATTGATTTCCTCCTACAAACTAACAAGTACAAATACAGTTGAGTGTGGATTGATTGATACCACTCTGCAGAGGCTGCTTATGATCCCAGCCACCAAGAATCTCAACAATGATTGCGGCCCATGGTCCTGCAGTGGAGTCCTGGGCTGGAGACTAGGAAGGAAGTAGCCGGCACATGCCCCCACCTTTCACCCCAGAGCACCCCACTTCCCTCTCTCCAGCCAAAGGAGGAGAGAGAGACTGTGCTCACCCCTCCACTCTTTCTGTGGATTGCCAGGAACAGAACTAACCTTGTTCTTCTTCTCTTGCTTCCATTGTGGACCTTTTCACCTCTCACGCTCTCCCACCTCCTTCTCTGCTCTCTTTTTCTTTCACTGTCTTCCTCTCTGCTCTCGATGTCTTTCTTTTCCTTTGTCTTTTCATGTTGCGTTTTCCCTAACTGTAATGATAGAGTTCAGTTTGCATTTCCCTATGGCTAACAATGTTGAACATATTTTCATGACTTATTTACCATCCTCATATTCTGTTTGCTCATCTTTCGATTAAGATGTTTGTTTTCTCTTAGTGGAGTCTGAGATATATAGATAAAGACACACAGGGAGATTGGGACAGATAAAGATAGATATTCTGGATATAAGTCCCTAGGTAATTTTTGATTAACTTATTTCCTTCCATCCAGTGGTTTTCATCCTCATTCTTTTAACAATTTCTTTTGAGGAGCAGAGGTTTTACATAATTATGAAGTCTGAATTATCTATTTGTTATTTTATGGCTTGTGTTTTTCAGTGCCCTATCTGAAAATCTTGCCCAGCCAAGTCCTGACAATTTTCTCCCATGTTTTCCAGAAGTTTTAAAGTTTTAGGTTTCACAATCATGTTATCTATTCTGAGTTCATTTTGCTGTGTTGTGCAAGATACGAATAAACGTTGATCTTCACATAGAGCTATCTGGTTGTTTTAATACCATTTGTTGAAAAGTCTCTCATTCCTCTGCCCAGCTGCCATTGCACCTCAGGCAATAATCAGTGCAGCAATATGTGTAGGTTTATTTCTAACCTATTTTTGTTCCATTCATTTAATTGTCTATCTTTATGCCAATACCACACTGTTTTGATCATGATAGCTCAAAGCTTAACATCTTAAGGCGGGTAAAGCTAACCCTCCATCTTCGTTCTTCATTTTCAAGGTTATTTTGTCTATACTCTAGGTCCTGCGCAACGTCATGTGAATTGTAAAGCAGTCTGTCACACTCTACAAAAATCCTGCTGGAATTTTTACGGAGGTCACATTAAATCCACAGAATGGTTTTGAGAAATTTGTTATTTTAACAAAATTGAGTCTTATAACTCATGAACATATCTCTCTATGTATTTAGGTCTTCTTTAATTTCACTCAACAACACTTTACAGTTTCAGCGTTAGATTTAACCCTAAGTACTCCACAGTTTTCATGCTGTTGTGAATGGTATTTTAGACTTCAATTTCACCTTATTTGTTGCTACCGTATAAAAAGGCCATTGTTTTTTGTACTGGTCACGTGCTCTGAACTTTACGAATCTCACTTGGCAGTCCCAGTAGCTTTTGTAGATTCTATCACATTTCTACATAAAAGATTATACCAACTTAAAATGAAAAATTTGCTTTCTCCTTCCTAATTTGTGTGCATTTTATGTCCTTTTCTTCTTTATTGCACTGAATAGAACTTCCAGTACAATACTGAATGGAAATGAAGAGAGTACACATCTTGATCTTTCTTGATTTTTGGAAGAAAGCGAGCAGTCTCACCAGCAATTATGATGTTAGCAGGAGGTTTTAGGTGTATCCCTTTATCACATTGAGGAAGTTCCCTTCTAAGGTTGGTCATAGTTTCTATCAAGAATTCATGTTGGATTTTCATGAAAGCTTTTACTGCATATATGGTATTTTTGTTAACTGGGTGAATTGCTATTACTTGATTTTACAGCTCTCCACCAACCTTGCATTCCCAGAGTAAATCCTACTTGATCTTTTAAAAATATATCATTGTATCCATTCACTAAAGTTTAGAAGTAAGGTTTACATCTATGTTCATGAGAAGTATGAGTTTGTAAAATTTTGGTAATACTTTTTTCTGATTTTGATATTCAGAGTGACATTGGTCTTAAAGAATTAGTTGGGAAGTGTTTATTGTCTTCAATTTGGTGGAGGAGTTTGTGTAAAATTGATATTATTTCTTTTTTTTTGCATGTAGCTTTTTTAAAAAATTTTATTTTAATGGTACATTTTAGATGTACATAGTGATAACATTCATCATAGGGGATTTGTATCTGTACATCTGTACATGACATATCTTGTTGCTTCTTTTTTTTCCATTTCATTCCATATTATTTGTTTATTAAATGTCTGGTAAAATTAGCTAGTGAAGCTATCTGAGCCTGGTGTTTTCTCTGTGGTAGGTTTTTAACTGTAAATTCAATTTATTTTATAGCCATAGGGCTATTAAGCTTATCTATTTATCATTGAATGACTTATTCATAGTTCGTGACTTTCATGGGACTAATTGACTTCATTTTGCCTGCCAAATCTCTGATGATAAAACTTCTCATAATTCCTTCTTTTCCTTCTACTGTCTGTACTGTCTCTGGTAATGTTATTTCTCTTATTCCTGATATTAGTATTTTTTGTCTTGTCCAGGATTGAACAGGAGGCCTTGTGCATGCTAGGCAAGTGGTTTTGCCACTGAGTTATAACCCCCAGACATACTAATATGTTTTCTCTTCTCTTTTGTTTCCAATAGATCCAGTTAGAGATTTATCAAGTTTATTTATCTACTCAAAGAACCAGATTTGGATGTATTCATTATTTTCTGTATTATTATCTACTCTTTTATTCCTAGACAGAGTCTCGGTATGTGGTCTAAACTGGCCTCACACTTACTAGTTTGTACTCAAGGCTGGCCGTGAACTCACGATCCTCCTGCCTCCAGCCTCCCAAGTGCTGGGATGATAGTTGTGTGCCATCACACCTGACTCACTATTATTTTTCTTTTCAATTTTCATTGATTGGCACTTGGATCTTTCTTATTTCCTTTGTTTTGCCTACTTTGTTTTGACTCGCTTTTTTTCTGGATTCTTGGGATACAACCCCAGGCCATTGATCTGAAGCCTTCCTTCTTTTCTGACATAGGCATTTAGTGCAATGAACTTCCTCCTGTGTGCTGCTTACGGGTGTTTTGCAAAACCTGATATGTAGTGTTTTCATGTTCACTCAGTTTCAAATAGATCTTAATTTATATTTTGAATTTAAGAAGCAATTTATCCCAAACTCCTCATGCTAGTTTACTTTAATCATCAATTTGACTGGGTTAGGAGGCCCCTGGAGAAGGATTGGGTCTGAGGGGGTGGCATATTCATCAGCGGATCCATTCAGGGATGTTCACAGCTCAGTGTGCTGTTAGGCAGGGAGCCCAGGCCAGAGGAGGTGGGGTACCAGGGTGAATATATCTCTTGCTCCCTCTCTTCCCCTGTTCTCTGCTCTCCAGCCAATGTGGAACAAGCAGCTTTCCTCAGCCAAGCCCTTCTACCACGATATCTCTGCCTTGGGGGCTAGCAGATCAGGCACTGAAACCTGAAAAGATGAGTCAAACAAACCTGTCTGTCTCTCAGTTGCTGATGTTGGCTGTTTTGTCCTAGCAAACATGAAAGCTGACCAATACAGTCCTCGTTTTATTTATTGAGCTATTGTAAAAAACCAAAACAAACAAACAAACAAAAAACCCCCACAGACTCAGCAGCCTATGCACAAGAGGAATACATTTATCACAGTCCTGGACTTTGGGAAATCCGAGATCAAGTCAGCAAGAGAATCATTGTCTGATAAGGACCAGCTTCCTGGTTCAGCAGTCTTCTTGTTGTGTCTTCACATGGCAAGAAGGGGACAAGAGAGTTTGGGGGGCTCTTCCTTATAAGGGAACAAATCATGTTCTTGAGAACTCTACCATTATGACCTAATCACCTCCCAAAGGCCCCTCTCAACTACCCTCATGCCAGGGAGCAGGTTTCAGCATGTGAATTCTGAGGGAACACAAACAGCCCGTAGCAGCTCATGGAGAAGAAGAGATGCCCCAGGTAACAAAGTGGACAATGTCTTCAAAGCATGCGGGTAGGTCTTTCACAATGGTGTCAGGGCAGGGGCTCAAAGTGCAGATATTATCGCAGCATGTTTTTGCTCAGGGAACTTCCATGGTATGTCACTGCTTCTGGAATAAAGCTCAAATTTCCTGGCTTCCAAAATTTGAATTTCTTGTGATGTGGCATGAGCTCAGCTTTCCTACTTTCCTTCCCACAACTTATGGTCACTTGAACAAACAATATTAGCTAAATATCTCCTCCACGTGTCCTGGGGTTTGCTGTGTTCCTTTCCTCGTGGTTTTTTTCCTCTCAAAATGGAGTACGCCACCAACACTACCACCTCCAATCACAGAGCTTGTGTAAATGCCACCTCCTCCTGGAAGGGTTCCCGTATTCTGTTTATCTGAGTGTATCTTTCCTTCCCCTGAATTCCCAAGCACTTGTGTTAGTTTTCTATTGCTCCTTAATAGATTATCACCAACTTACTAGCTGAAAACAATGTAAATGTGTTCCCTTATAGTTATGTAGGTCAGATGTCCAGGCAGGCGAAGCTGGTTTCTCTGCTCCAGGTTTCACAAGGCTGAAATCAAAGTGCTTGCCTGCTGGCCTCTTATCAGAGGCCCTGGGAAGAATTCTCTTCCCAGATCATCTGGTCTGTTGACAGAATCCAGCTCTTTGTGGTTTTAGGACTGAGGTCCCTATGGCTGTGATCTGAAGAATCTCTTAGCTCCTAAAGGCCCATTCCTGGTACATGAGTCTGTACATCACAAAACTAACAATAACATGTCTAATCCTTCTCATGCCTGGAATTTCTCTGACTTTTCCTTCTACTGAATCTGTTTTCTGCCGATGTTCTCTGCTTTTAAGGTATCGTATTATTAGATTGGGTCCATGAGGGTAATTTAGGATGATCTCCAAGCTTAATATCCATGATCTTATTTATATCTTTTTGTTATGTAAAGTGAGATTCATATGACTGATTGCCTGTAATCCCAGCACTCTGGGAGGCTGAGGCGGGAGGATTGGAAGTTCGAATCCAACCTGCAAAACTTAGTGAAACTCAGTCTCAAAATAAAAAATTCGGCATGAATAATTTAAAGAGCAAAATAAAGGATAGATAATAAAAAACAAAAAGATATATTTGTTGCAAATGGGAATGAGACCAAAAGATGGAGGGAAGAAGGAGAGATGGGAGAAAAGGGGAAGTAGAAAGAATTAAGATGTGTTATGTACAAACTCCCCACGAGGAATGTAACCATAATGTACAGCAAACATGTACTAATAAAAATTTTAAAAATTAAAAAAACAAAAACAAGAATTTAAAGATGACTGGGGATGTGGCTCAGTATGAAGGCCCAGCATCCAGTCCCCAGGACTGCTACAGAAAAGATTCATAGGATCAAAGGATTAGCTCAGAGACATCACAAAACTCCACCTGAACCTTCACCTGGTAGCTCAGCTAGTCCCATATGTGTCTTAACTCCTTCTCTAGACTATAAGCCCCTAGAGCACATCTCAATGCCTACCACTGGCACATAACAAATAATCATTAGATTCTGGGAAGGAGTTTGTTGTGGGACCCTTTTAAGACTCTTGAATATATTATTCCAACATAATGATCTTCAATAAAAGCTATTTGTTATAGAGCTTTGATTCTTAACTTACTGCGAATATTTCTGAGTGGCCGCAAAACTGAGTAAGTCCTATGACAGTTAGGTGAGGTAGGAATCGAAATGTGTTTTGGTCCTAAATTGCAAAGCGGATGATTTAGGTTTTGTATTTTGTTCCCCATTCTGTTGTTTCTGATGGCATTTCAGTTGATGGCCCTGAATTTCTCAGGGACAGGCATACATTTTCCAAACAGTGGCAGTTGTTCCACCTTCCAAAATTTGTCCCTCTTTTCTATTTCCTTTTCAAACCATATTAACTAGTATTTCTGAAGTGTGTTAAAATGATAACCCAAATAATGAGAAGGTGATTTACCAATGACGACTTTAACAGAAAGAGCTACACAGTTCTAACTTTCATATAAGATGGAGAGTTTAATTATTTTAAGGTAAGGAAATCTATACTCTCCTAAATGGGTACACACACGATACTACTTGTATACTCTAAAGGGATAAATTTTACTTTATACAAATTATTTCTCAATGATATTCAAATCTCCAACTTTTAGCTTATTGATTCTAAGCAGCCACGCACAATAAAAAGACAGGACCCTCTAGTTTCGTTCTTGTTGATTCAGCCTGTACATTTTCAGATCAACTCTGAAACAGATTTTCTGAATAAATTGCTACACTTCTTTAGAATGAAAGGAAAATTTGTAAAGGGGGAATAGAATTGTTTTCCTTCAGAAATTTTGATTTTTCAACAAGAGTGATTCCATGCTAAAATTAACAGAGATCCTGATAATTCCATTAAAATTATAACATACATGCTACATATATAGATATATATGTATGTGTGTGTATGTGTGTGTGTATAGAGAGAAAGAGCCTGCCAAAAATATATACAAACTTCAAAAGAAAAACTTGTATAAATATTTTAATACTAAATTTATTGAGACATAATGAGATTAATACAAGTTACCTTTGGCCTCTACAGTTCCAAGAGGTGCTCAGAGTGGTGGCCATGAGCTTCCAGATGTTTACTAATATGTTGAACTGCTGCTTGGCTAGCCTTGGTCATTGAGATTGCGGCACACACGTTTTCAGTTTCTTCTCTGCGGGCCGGCAGTGTGGTGGGTTTTGTGCGATATATGACGTCCTCTAGGGTCCCCCACATGAGGGCAACATCATCTGTTGAAAAAGCATCATACTTGTTTTCCTTTCCTGAAGTGTGTATACATTTTTTGGCAAACTGCCTCTCATTCATATATTTATATTTATATATATATGAATGATTCACAATATAAAATGTGGGCAGTTTGACATAACTTTTAAAATTCCAGCAGTATTAGGCACCATGATGTACGATGAACATGAAAGAGAATGTTTATGTCTCATTTTATTTTATGTCATCATATCCTGTTTATATTATCATTTCTTATATTTATAGGATATATATTATCTTCAAACATTCTTGTCAATGACATTTTACAAAGGGGAACTGATAATTTTGGAAACCACCATTGTACTTAGAGTTGCAAGAATGTTTGAATATATTATAACTGCATAGCATAAAACCCTCCCATATCTTGTTGAACCAGACTTTATACACAGATTCTTCTTATGCTTTTATATAGTTTCCAGAATTTATAGCCATAAAAATGAATTTCTTTTTTAAGATGAACAAAAATGTATCTTTGCTTAATTTACTTAGCAATTCTTGACTTGGTCCAAACATATTCTAGATGTGATTTCACAATTTATCAATGTTAAAACAAAGAGCTCACAACTTCGTCAATTGCTTACTATGTGAAAAGCACGCCACTAGTTGCTAAGATGGGTTTTAGAAATATGTATATGACATTAACCCAGAAAAAAAGCACAATAATAAAGAAGACATATTTGCAAATAATTGTAATAAAAGTGCTAAGCTGCAGGTTTGGCTCAGGTAAAGTACTTTGAAAGTTCAGAAGAGGGATGAGGAAATACACAATGCAGAAAGTAGCATTCATTTAGGGAAAAACAGTAGCTTATTGAAGATGGCGTGGAGATTGTGTGCGGGTAAAAAGATTGATACCTGGTTAGAAATTTAGGATGGCACTGGAATATGAAAGATCTTAGATATCATAGTAGGGAAATTGGCACTTGAAGAAATTACATGCTTTTAGAAGACAAGATACTCCGGTGTCATATAATTGAGAAGTGTTTTACTATATGGTGTCAATATCTTTATTAGTGCATGTTGCACAGAATAATGGGTACATGTGTATAACAAACTTTGATCATTTCCATCCCCAATTACTTCCCTTGCTCTGCCCTGCCCCCTCCCTAATCCTCTCCCTTTTCTCTAATATTTTCCCTTCTATTTTCATGTCATCTCTCTTTTTTCTTTTTTGTTTTAGATTCCACATGAGAGAAAACATGTAACATTTGTCTGAGTCTAGCTTACTTCCAATTCCATCCATTTTTCCTGCAAATGACATGATTTCATTCTTATAGAAAAATATAACTTTAATAACCTCAATTAGAGGTAGGAAGATGCTGGGGACAAGGGTAGTTGCCATGTGATGATCCGATTTTCCTCTGGGAGCAAAACCACTGCAACCAGACAGCATGGATGACAAGGCATCTAAGAACCACTATCCTGCACTGTCCAGGGCACAGCAGATATTGTTGAGTCATACAGAAAAAGGATCAGGAGTCTTCCTTTTCCTGAAACTTGCAGTTGGTGCAGGTGTAGAAGACAGTCTGCTCCTCATGGGCCGAGCGCATCTGCCTGGTGTGGTAGGCCATTCCCTCGTGACCACATGGAGAGCAGCACCTGTCGACCACGGGTCCCTGGAACTCAGGTCCTTCCTCCCCCCGTGGCTGTCCCCACTTTGTGGGACACAACTGAGGTCTTCACAACTTTTCCTTCGAAGTCCCTCACGCTGACGGGGAAGCCGCAGCGAGCGCAGGCGAGCGTGTCCTGAGCTCCGGGCAGAGGCAAGACGCAGCCGCACTCCGGACAGAAATCCAGGTCCGACTGAAAGCTGGAGCCAGTGCTGGTGAGCGCCCTGTCTGGCCCGTGGCGGAGGCAGGAAGGCAACGAGACGTTTACAAACCAAAGACTGAGAGAAGCCAGCCGTTCCAGCCCGCGCACCACGCACACGCGCCTCCTGCCTCTGCCACCGAACAGCCGGGAATTCGCAGCCTGCGCGAGTCGCTGCGGGACGCGGGGGCCCCATGCACCGACTACGAACACCCATGATTTCATTCTTTATTGCTGAATAATAGCACATTCTATGTGTATCACATTTTCTTCATCCATTCATCTGTTGATGGGTACCTGGCTGTTTCCACTGTTTACCTATTGTGAATTGGGCTACAGTAAACAAGGATGTACAGGTATCTCTGTACATCTTGATAAACTCCCTCACTCACTGGAGACTTCGGCTGATAGCCTTCTTCTCCACTCCATTTCCTGCCACCATCATCCTTGGTGACCTCCCGTGTCCGCAGTGAACAATCCTGCCAAAACTCTGGCCTCCCTGTTCTTTAATGTTTGCCAACTCTCTACTTCGACTACCCACTTCCAGGGAATAGTCTGAAATTTGTCATCAACAAAAACAGCTTCATCTTTGAAATCTTAAATTTAGATTTCCCATTCTATCGATAGCCAATCATTTCTAACTTCTTTCAATCCACTGCTCTTACTGTAGATAGATAGATAGATAGATAGATAGATAGATAGATAGCATAAAAACCTCTGTCAATCCCCTGTCATTATTCCACTCCAACCCTACATTATTGTTCTCTGAATATAACTGTAACTCACACGCCTCAGAGAAAACAGAACCCATCTCAAGGAAACTTTCTTCCTTGTAATGCCAGCTGCACTTATTAGCCTCCACATCCAGTATATAGTTGACAGCTAAAACCATGAAAAAGACTAATTTTGTCCAGGATATAGTGTGTGTATAGAATATTGAACTTCAATAATTAGAGTAAGTATGGATCACTTAGAATGCTTAAAATGCAGATTCCAGGGTAGTTAGGTTCTGAAAATTACTAAAGGGCAAAGAAATTTGTAATTTCTTTGTAATTTGTCACCTTCAAAAAGCGTTTTGAGAACCATGATTTGGAAAAATAACGCTATAGTGTGAGAATAGAAGAGAACTAAGAACAGAACCTTGGGCACACCAGTGTTTAATAAGAACCCACGTGGAGAGTAAACAGAAGAGGATAGCGAAGAAAGCCAGGAGAGTACAGCACCACAAAAAGTGAGGAACAAGGGAATTTAGAGTTGCCACATGAGGACAGTAATATCACATATTCCAGAGATACCAAGTAAAATAAGTCTACAGGATTTACGTTGAAATGAGAGTGAAGACAGTTGATTTGGTAAGAACCATTACACTATGAGGGAAATGGCATGTTGCAATGGATTATGGAGTGAACCGGAGATAAGGCAATGTAGATAATAAATTTAGACTATTTATTAACTACCTTTTTTTTAAATTTTATTTTAAACCAAGAACATGTATTGGTACATTTTACATATAATGGTTACATTTATCACATTTATTTTGTACCTGTACATGATGCATCTTGGTTCTTCCCCCCTCTTCCCTGCCCCTCCCCTCTCCCTCCCTCCCTAATTAGAGCAGGTTTATTCTTAATTTTCCATATTTTCCCTTTCCCTTTTCTTTCCTTTGTTGCCTTTCTGCTTTTCCCCTTCTTTCTTTCTAGTACTCCTCTCCTTTGTATATTATCTTCCTTTTATATAATATCTATTACACCTCTTTGTCCTTTACAGTTATGGTTTCTCATATCAGAGAGACAATTCGATGTGTATTCATGAGTGTCTGATTTATTTCACTTAACTACCTGTTTTAACACTGATAAAATGCAAAATCACACCTGGAATATGTTTAGAAGTATACTACAAAGGCAAAAGTACCAGGACAGCAACCAGAAGAGATCGTGATATTTGAGACTGAATACTCCTGAAGGGAAGAGATTGTTTTATATCACTAGGATCCATCTCAGTCCTGCTAAATGTTTGTTAAAGAAAATAATTAATCCAATTGCATGTACTTACGCATTTCTATTTGTGATACCAGTTTAATTGGAAAATTCATCAGAGATCCTTAGTGGCAAAGTCTGAGGAGGCAAATGTTTGATGGTCCTGAGCTATGAAGATACAAATTAATTGTTGCCAAAATGTCGACTACAACTGCACTGCCTCTGTCTTGGTTTGGATCTAAGCTGTGCCCTTAAAGGCCCATGTATTCTGAGATGGGGCCTAGAGAGGTAACTGAATCATGGCGGGGGGTGTAATTGAATCATGAATAGACTATTAAAGATGGGGCCAAGTTGAAAGAATTAATTCACTGAGGGCTGTGACCTTGAGGGCTATACCTGGTCCTTGGCCTCTCCCTTTCTGGCTCTTTTTCCTTTCCTTTTTCCTCCTGGCTTCCATGAGGTGAGTAGCTTTGTTCACCGTGTCCTTCCTCCATCATATTTCTGTCACGCCACATATCTAAAAGCAATGGCATTTGCGACCATGACTGAAACCCATTGAAACCACGAGTCAAATAACTTTCCTCCTTTAAGTTACTCTTCTCAGGCATTTTGCCAGTTTTTGTTTCTGGAAAGTCTATAGGAGATCCAAGTAATGTTGGCCAGCATTAGTGTTCCTATCTCAGCTAATACAGACATGCTTAAACTGAGAAAGTTAAAGTATAATACAGTCTTGAGTAATTTTTTTGCCAGTTAAATTTTTAAAAATATACTCTCCTATAGATGGTCCGTGTATTCTAGAGCTGAGATCGTGAAACCAGAATCTCAGTGCCTTGCTTCCATAGTAGAAGTAGATGAGGAGTCTGGACCCATCTTTTCAGTCAACAAAGCATTAAAGAGTCTGCTACTTCTCCATTGTCCTTCAGCGAACTTTATTTAGTTTTTCAAAGGATTGGGCTATAAAATGCCTTTTGTGTGCACATAGCACTTAAAATGAGCATCTTGTTAGAGATTTCTTTAGTTGCTTGCCTTTCACTAAGATAAAATTATCTGTCAGGCTCTGTTTCAAGCTCTTGGACATCAAATGGGAATTTTTCAGCAACTAGAACAGCAGCGCCTCTTGCTTTTGAGCTCCCTGAAGCAGTAAGTTGATGTTCAAACTATTTATAATTTAGTAGTTGCTGAGAGGACGATTTGCTGTGTATTTCTTGTAACACAACCACATCAAGTTTTTCTTTCACAAATATTTTTTATTTGATTGTCCTAGGATGGCTTTAACCATTTCCATGCTTGAACTCTAAATCCTCAAATATCATTTAATAAAAGAATTGGTAGATCCCAAAATATTAAAAAGTGGATTTTGAAATGTGAATCATAAAAAAGAAAATTTACCATAAAAAACTCCTAATGGCAATGAAATGGGGAAATCTCAGAATAACATCCTTAATGTAGGATGATTTTCCTAATGCATGGACTAGTGGTTTCACGGAGTATTACGGAAATTACAACATAGAACTGATGGCTACTTGTATTGGTATTTTTTTTTAAATAAATCAGACCATGTTTTTCCCCTTTGCCCCACTTTTGTCCCTATTCTCAAAAATTCCTTGTGTATGAGCTTCCTAGCCAGGTCTGGTTACATAACTTGTGAGGCTCCGTAAAAACTGACAATGCTGTGGTCTCTCACTCAAAAATTCTTAAAAATTTTAAGACAGGAACAGCAGAGCATTAAATCAAATGCAGGGTCCTTCCAAGTGGGGGACCCCAAGTGACTGCACAGGTCGCACATCCATAAAGCCAGGTTGATTCCTACCTTTGTAGATTTCAAACATGGATAGGGGCCTTGAAGATTAAAATGCCCTCTTTCTGTTGAGCCTACAGTACAATGGTCTTCGATATTTTACAGTGACCAGGACTTTTGTCACCACTTTCATCTCCTGTCTTTTCCTAATATCTCTTGTGTTATACCTTGCAATAGAGCAATGTGTTTATTTTGGTAAGAAACCTCTATGGTTTGCTTCCCTTCAGTTTTGTCTTTGATCCTTGTGTTTAAAAACCTCACTAAAATATCCCAGGAGTGTACATTGAGCTTTGATAATAAAGCCCCCAACAAGTAGGTATTTATACTGTTAGCAGGGCTTTGCTTCCTCCTGGTTGTAAGATTTGTACTAACCAGCTTGATATTAGACTGGACATATGTTCTTTTCTGATTGTTTTTCTGTTCAATAAATATACACAACCTTTCCTTTGGTGATGATTATGGTTTTTTAAACTTGGATTTCAGAGCTACTTCTCAGACTTTTTGTGGGGCCCTGCCCTGGGGATTGAACCAGAGGCTTTGCACATGCAAGCAAGCACTCCACTCTACCACTTTTTATTTTTTGAGACAGGATCGCACTAAGCCACTAAGTTACACAGGCTGAGTTTGAACTTGTGATCCACTTGCCACCACCGTGGCTTCTCAGACTTTAATCCTAGGAATTTCCTTTTCATGCCAATCCTATCTTCATGTATAGTGTTATTTGCTCTTCTTTTTACAGCCCAAAGCGTTGAGGTGATTTTCATCAATTATTCAGTAACTAGATTGAGAATCTGCTAAAGTTTTCATATAACACATTGGCCTTTTGGGGGTTGTGTTAAATCTCTCATTAGGAGCCCTTAAAATTCACAGGTTTGTCAGCATTAGTAGATTCACTAAAGACTCTGATTGGATGGTTTACACAGAAAATGGAAATGTTGCTTTCTCTAATGTGTTTTCTTCATTGACTTTTCCATTTATAGATTTGTTTGTTTAGAATTTTATGTATTACTTTTTAACTCTTCTGGCTATTGACACAAATTATGCCCCATCATGTATCCTAATACTCCTGAAAGTTTTTAATTTGGTCTCATTTAAAGAAGTGGCCAGCACAAAGCTACTTATAAAAGGTCATCAGGGAAGATTTGTTTTAAGGCAACCAGAGTGATGTTTTCAAGGAAGGCCTCATGTGGGACACTACTAAGGGGAAATTGGGATTTTCATGGCAAAGAACCCAGAGTCCATTTGCATCAAGTCTGAGATAAGGCTCTGTAGGTTGTTAAAAGTTGGTTTTGCGAAGCATGGTGGCACACACCTGTAACCCCAGTACACTGGGAGGCTGAAGCAGGATGATCACAAGTTCGAGTCCAGCGTGAGCAATTTAGTGATTAAGCGAGACCCTGCCTCAAAATAAAACAAATAAGAAAAGCGCCAGGGATGCAGCTTAGTGCAAAGACCCAGGGGTCAGTCCCCAGTGCCTGACTCTGAAGTACAGTCTTACTCATTTGATTTCTCTGAGACGAGCACCATCACTTTTTGCTTAGTATTGGCATGTTTCTCCTTCCCAAGACAAGCAATTCACTTGGAGGAGAGCTCAGACTCCTCAAAGCACAGAAGAAGGGATGAGGCCTACAAAGCAATCTGAGGGTGGGGCTCCTTGTGCCTGTCATATGTTATGTGGACATAGCTTACAGGGCACCCAGGGTGTTTCTGCTTCTTTGCTGGCTGTCACCTCACCCCAGATTCTGCAAGTTTACCATCCTTTTGGACAGCAAGTGGATCATACACATCACGGAGCAAGTCAGGCTGTGTGTATGAGTGTGTATGTGTATGAGTGTGTGTGTATGTGTGTGTGTGTGTGTGTGGTACTGGGGACTGAACCAAGGGCCTTCGCACTGAGCTACATCCCCAGTCTTTTTCATTTTATTTTATTATTTTTTTAAATTTTGAGACAAGATCTCATGAACCTGCCCAGGCTTTAACTTTTGATCTTCCTACGTCAACCTCTCAGAGTGCTGGGATTACAGGCATGCAGCACCATGCCTGGCTAAGTCAGGTGTTCTTATAAAGCTCAATGCACATTTGGCAGTACATATATATATACTACAGAAGAACTATAAGCAGTGTAAACTGCTCTCTGAAGGTGTTTCTACCTACTCCCTCCCTCACCCCCACACTAAATCCAGAGTTTGGGTGAATGTTTGGGTAGAGGCTCATTAGAGAGGAATTCCATTCATCTACTTGATAGTAAAGGTAGAGAATTTCGTATAGGTCCAGGAGGTTTGGAGAACTGTTGAGTACATCCTTTGCTTTCAGGTAAACCTGCTGGAAGATGTCTGATTCTTACAACACTGAGATATGGCATTTATGGTTCTACCTAATGTAATTTGTGTGATAAGCAGTCTGAGCGGGTGCCCAAGCTTGGCTCACAGCTGTTGCTGATCATCCAGCAGAGCAGAGATGTATCCATGGTGATCTTCCCGTTTCAGCCAGAATAGGGGTTCCCATCGGGCTTAATGGTCTGGCATATTCCTGGCATCCTTAATAAATAAAATACTGCATTGCATAGGGAAAAATCTGAAACTTCCTTTCAGAGAGAGGGTGCAGGTAGTGATATTTGCTATATTATGTCAGTAGGGGGTAGGTCTTGAGAAGAGATTCAAATTGGAGGTTATTAAAACACCTCTATTCTTTGAAGTATCTCATTTTCTCCATTCTTTAATCATGTAAATGACCAATGAACAACCTTCCCGGGGGTATGTGATTGATTGCACATTACAGATGATGAGAAGGATGCTATGTGGAGGGAGACAAATAGTAAAATAAGCAAATTTTATGGAGAGGCATTTTCTCATTTAATGTCCTGTTAGTTTGGGAACATTTAGGGGAGGGGGAGAGATGACAAACATGTGACAATTTAGAGAACATCTGTAGCTGAGCATGGATGAGTGTAGGCCAGGGATTTGATTATTTAAAGCATAATGAGAAAGATATTAAATCTTTTTCTTCTTTCCTTTTTTTTTTTATCTATGCTAGGACATATTTCCCAGATGAGGCAACAAAAGTGGCAGTGAGTGTGTGTGTGTGTGTGTGTGTGTGAGAGAGAGAGAGAGAGAGAGAGATTGATTTTAAAGACAACATCATGGCCATCAGAAGCTTCTGATGAAGGGAACATGTCACTTGGCAGCAGTACAACCTATTGATACATCTCAATTAATAATTTAGCAGTTTAACCAATTGTCACCTTGCAAATCTCACAAGCTCTATGCAGATAAGGCAACAGAAAGTATTATGTTGGGTCTAGTAATGGGACCAGTCAAAGATGGCTGTGGAGAGTAATGCACAGAGGGCTTGGTAGGAGAAGCCCAGGTGATGAAGTGCTAACAGGGAAGAGGCCCCAGAAATGCATTAGACCCGGGGGACATTGAATAGCTATATCCTTGGCTGATCAAGAAGGCAGAGGCCTCTTGAAAGGGCTTTAGGCTCCACAATAGCAACAGAAGAAGACTTTGTGGCTTTGTACAGTCTACCTATAGCCTGTGCATAAAACGGAAGCAAGAGTTCCCAGTCCTGGAGTTGCTGACTTAGCAGCTATGGATAGGGAATCACTGATACACAGTTTCAAGATGTTCAGGGAATTGTGAATTTGACTGGGCGTGGCAAACACTAATTTAGAAGGAAATAATTGCCAAATCATCTGTGGTTTAGGCTATATTATTCCACTGTTAAAAAATAATTATACAATAAGGAATTTGCAGAAAATTTGCATTTTAAAATCTTTCATTACCCTGCCATTGCCAAGGTAGGGCACAGCCTTAAAACTCTGTGGTTCAACAAGTGCCCAGTGGATTTACTGCTGCTCAATGATAGCATACAGCTATTCCTCATTTAACACCCCATCTGTTTAACGAACTTTCAGACTTACAACCCACCACTCAGACTTATAACCCGTCTTTTTTTGTACAGTTCTGTACATGTTGTTTATAGAGCCTCGATGTCTTTTTTGTACAGTACACCTTGTTTATACAGTCCTGTAATTTCTGCAGATTGTCCTATACAGTACAGTACCGTAGTTTTATGTTCTGTTATACATTACAGTGCTGCATGTAAAAATTATGCAAATAAAAGCAAAGTCATCAAGTTGGAGTTTCTTTTGGCTATTTCTTAAACAACCTAGTCTCAGGACCATAACTCGGTCATTGAACAAGGAATGCCTTACTCAAGTATTCAGGGATCTTTTTGCTTGTTTGTTTTGTTTAGCAGTTGGTGATGGGACTTTTTGGGGGCGTGCTGGGGATCGAACTCAGGACCCTGTGCTTGCTAGGTAAACGCTCTGCCACTGAACTAAATCCCCAACCCCTGGTTATGGAATTTTTTAAAACTTGTTTTCTTAACAGTGGAAAAGACAAGTTTTGTGTGGTCGATCTTCATACCATGGATTTGGAAGGAATAACGAACAGTATATATGTTCATATGAATGCATTAAATTCTAGACGAAAATTCCAAGTAAAAAACCTTGACAGGCAGTATTTACAATAGGCAAAGGTGGAACTAAGCCAAACGTCTAATGAACAATGAACAAATAAACAAAATATTGCGTATACATAAAATGGAATATTATTCAGCACGAAAAGGGAGGAAACTGTCACATGCTACTACATGGATGAAACTTGAGGATATTATGCTAAGTGAAATAAGCCAGTCACAAAAGATGAATACTGCTCTGTATCTCTTCTGCTTATCAACAGTAGCCAAGTTCATAGAAACAATGTAAAATGATGGTTAGCCGAGGGTGGGGGAGAGGAAAGGGGAGTTGTTCAATGGGTATTGTTTTACATTTGCAAGATGAAAACAGTTCAGGAGATTGGTTTTACAACAATATGAATATGCTTGAAACTACTGAACCAGATACTTGAAAATAATCAAGATGATAAATTTTATGTCATGTATATTTTATCACAATTAAAAAAACAAAACAAAACACTGGCAGTCTCTTACAAGCCATCAAGCCATGTAAGACTTTCTTTTCCAAGTATGTGCTAATTTCGAATTCTGGCATGTATTTGTACTGAGCTTCCAATAAACTGTTTTAAAATAGTCTTCAGACATCTTGTAAATCATTGAGTTTTTAAATCCTTCTTTTTAAGTTTCGTTTTCATTATGTCCTCAGTTTTCCCATGGTTTCTCTTCCCAAATACTAAATGCACAATGGATTTATTTCTTTGCTTTTCTGTTCTGAATTTCACTGTGCCATGATCACTGTGAATTAGGAAGTACTTGTGGGAAATGCAAACTTCCTGCTCTTCCACACTTTAATCTTGGACACCCTACCTACTGCTCATAGGCAGCACAGTAATACTTCTGTATTCTTGGCATTTACATCTCTCAGGTAATTATTATGCTATCTATCATCCCCTTCTTTTCTGTTCCCCTGCTAGTGCTTATTCAAACCCATGTCCACTTCAATTTTCTTTATAAGAAGTCTCTGTAAGCCATCTCTTATTTAACCGTGCCATTCCACCTACCGAACTCGCTGTAATTTGTTTTGTCTTTCCGATCCTGAAGAACCCGGAGCAATTTATTTTCTATTTCAAGGGTTGACGTGGATTCTGTAGAATCAACCAGAAATGCATTTCTGAGTTAGAGAAGGTCCCTTCGCCTAACAAAACTTTGGTGATTGTATAGTCCGGATGACACTGACTTCTTAGAGTATAAGCATCAGAAAAATTGTGGACCCTCCATAATAGCATTTTGGACTTTTATTCTATGTTGAATAAGAAAATGCACAAATTATGAAAAGCTAATGTGAATTCAGTAACAACCGCCGGGTCAATCACAATGAAATCTAGATGTATTTGAAAAATAGGAGTACACCAATGTGACAGTGTATTTATTTGATTGCCAGACAATATTTATGGGGCATATACCAAATCTGGGCAATTTCTCGTACCTTGAGTCACTTGCATCCCACCCTCCACAAGCTCTGTGATCTAGTTTAGGAGAACACTGTGTAGACTAATCCCTGAATCCAAGTCAGTTTCACCGAGGTAACTCCAGAGAGCAGGCTTGTACTTCCCATTCCACGAGGTAACGCTACAGCCCTTAATAATTCCTCCAGCCTCAGTTCCCTGCCAGCCACAGAAACTAGTGTCATGTTACTGCTTCTCCCTGAGCCAGTACATGCTGTCATCTTAAGGATGGCCCATGGAACGCATCCTCCTGTTGCAGAGGTGAACAGCAGGAAGTCAGTTACAGAGACAAGGACAGAAAGATACTAGGTCTCACATCAAATGCTAATTGTTATCATTCCACATGTTGATCTTGGACAGGTTGCTCAAGCTCCCTGAGTTCTTTGACCTTGTTTGGCAAACGGAGGGAAAAGCAGTTGACAACTTGTGGGGCTTAGCTAATTAAAATTTTGGCTTTGCACTTATGTTATTGAAAACTGCAAAGCTAAAGAATAGCTTCCCTTCTCTTTAAAAATGATTAATAAAGTTATTAAATAAATTGTGCTCAGTACTAAAACCAAAGTGGATAACTATTTATGCTTGTAGTTTTGAAAGTGCTTTATTTTTAAATTTTTTTTTGAGACAGGGTCTCACTATGTAGTTCAGGCTGGGCTTGAACTCACTATGTAGCCCAGGCAGGTCTTGAACTCAGAGGCGATCCTCCTGTGTCGGCCTCCCGGGTGCTAGGATCACAGGCATGTACCACCATGCCCGGCCCTTGAAGGGGCTTTAGAAGTCACAGGGATTTTCCTTAATCAAGTACTTTGATTTTTAAAATACTGTAAGGGAAAATGGGAGAGATACCATAGTATCATGAAAATACCGTGAAACAGAAATGAGGCGACCTCTATCCTTGGTTGACTTCATGAATTTAGAAAACACTCTTCCCTTGTCTAAGCCTTAGTTCCATCATCTGGAAAGAGAGGTGATAGAGCAGCTGATCACAAAGGGTTTGTGCAGCTCTGTTTTCTCAGATTATCTGCATCATATGACATTGCAGCCAGTTGAGGCTAATAGTATTATTTTACAAAGTCTATGGCAAGAATAAAATACAATTTGTGTATACAAACATATTAGTCTAGTAACTCCCCATGCAGCTACTTTAGAATTATAATCTATAAAGTAATGATTTTTAAGGTAATAAATACTGGAAAGTTTTCAAAAACTGAGCCTAGACCTGGGTGTCTAACACCATTCTTCGCCTAACCAGGGCAACACGGAGAGCTAACTTGTTGATTCTAGAGCTAGGGTGGGGGAAAAATGCAGATAAATCTGGGACAGCTGATCATATCAGAAAGCAATGAAATGCTTGAATGGTACTGGGAGCCTATCACAGGAACACAGGACCTAGCTCCCAACTCGCCAAATCTAGGAAATTTGAGCATTGAAATAATCAAGTCATAATTATGAAACATTGTGGGAAAAGTGTAACATAATGAGCTTGTATCAATGATTAATGAAGGAAAAGTGCTTGGTTACAGTCAAATGCTGGATACTGACTGGTTATTGTAAAGGAAGCGATGGAGCTGAAAATCAGTATTCTGCAAACATTGTAATAAAGATCGGGTAAAATAAAAATCATTGGATGTTAATCTAGGTGAAAATTCTGATGATGAGGATATTTACATAGTATTAAAGTATCTCCCCGTAGACTCTTAGTCACCAGAAAGAAATAGTAATTATAAAGTGGAGAAATTGGAAACGATTTGGCCAAGCGATCAAAATCAGCATCAATAATGAGGGGCGATACACAGTGTGTCTGGCTATGATGCCCTGACATACCCATCACCTCCATCTGGAATGCATCGCCTGGATCTAATCATGAAGGAACATCTGAAAAACTCCTAAAAAGCAAGTCTGAGAATGTCAACATCGTAAAAACATGAAGAAAGCTCATGGAATGTTCCAGATTAAAGGAGGTTAAAGAAACATGACAACTAAATGCAATACTCGATCCTAGATTAAATTCTGTGCTGGAGGTGGGAAATGGTACAAAGGACATGATTAGGCTAATAGAAGAAGCTGAAATACGGATTTATGTAGATGGTAGCTTGTATAAAAGTAATGGTACATTGATGTAAACATTTGAAGTCAATAACTTCCCTAAAGAAGCTACAAACATACGCAGCAGATCCTGAAGTATTTAGGGGTAAAGGAATGTAATGAATGTCACTTTTCCTCAAATAGTTCAGAAAGAGAGAGAGAGACAGAGATAGATAGATAGACAGAGAGAGAAATCATGAAGTAAATGAGGCAAACTGTTAACAAGAAGTGAAACTCGGTAAAGTAGCTTCACTAGTCTTATTTTTGCAGTATTTCTGTATGCTTTAAATTACCTCCATATAAAAAGATAACAAGGCTTAAATGTTCAAAGTTTCTTAGATATAATGCCAAAAGCACGATCCATAAAGCACTATAAAATTTGACTTTGTCAAACCTAAAAGCTTCTGTTTCTGAAGGACACTGTAAAGGGAATGAAAAGACAAGCCATAAACTAAGGGAAAATACTTGTAAACCATATAAGCATTTGCCTCTGAATAAATCACTTCTATCCAAAATATGTAAAGAACTCTAAAAATGAAATAATAAACAAAATGATAAAAACCACAAAAATATTTGAATAAATACTTTGCCGCAGAACATATATCCATAGAAAATAAGCACATGAAAAGATGACCAATATCTCAAGCCTCTGGTAAACACAATTCTAATCTCAACTTCCACGCAGCCTTTTTTTTTTTTCTCGAGGTGCTAGAGATTGAAAGCAGAGCCTCACACATGCTAGGCAAGCGCTCTGCCACTGGCCTACATCCCCAGCCCCCAAGACCAACATTTTAAATTCCCACATATTAGTAAAATCATGTAGTACTCGTCTTTCTGTGCCTGACCTACTTTACTTAACATAATGCTCTCTTGTTTCACCCATCTATTTTGCTCCAAATTAAAGTGACAATAAGGGGGGTATGGGATTTAGCTCAGTGGTAGAGTGCTTGCCTAGCAAGCACAAGGCCCTGAGTTTGATCCCCAGCACCCCCCAAAAATAAAGTAGAAAATAAAATGTAACTTCACAAAACAAGAATGCTTTAAATCAAAAGAATGACTATATAAAGTGTTGGCAAGAATAGGGGAAAGGTGGAACTCTTACATACTGCTGGTGAAAATTTAAAATGACATACTTACTTTTAGAAAATGTTTTCATGTTACATTTAAACTTGAACCTGCACATATCATATGACTCAGTCACTCCATTTCTAGGTATTTACCCAAGAGAAATGAAAGAATGTTTTCTCACAAAAAATCTGTATAAGAATGTTCAGAGGAAAAAAAAAAAGAATGTTCAGAGGAGCTATATTTGTATAGTCAAAACCTGTAAACACAACAAATTGATTAAGCAAATTGTGGTGGAAAACTATTCAGCAACAGAAAGAATTAACTAATAACACATGCCATAACTTTGACAATCTCAAAATAATTATGCCAAATGAACAGAGCAGATAAATGAAAGTACATACTGCATGATTCCATTTATATAAAATTCTAGAAAATACAAATGACTCGAAAGTGACAGAAAGTGGAAGACTGATCCCTCAAGGTGGGAGAAGAGTAGCAGAGAAGGGGATGGATTATACAGGCTCAGGGAGAAACTCGGTGCTAAATGATTATGAATACTATCTTGACTGTGGTGACGGGCGCATGCCTATGTCAAAACTTACCAGATTGTACAGTTAATTGATTAGATAGATGTGTTTGATTATGTTTCTATTATATCTCAATACAGCTGGTTTTTAGATCGGGTATCACAGTACTTGGGGCATGGCAGCAGGCATTCAATACATTTAGGCTACCATGTCTTCCATCTGTTAAGCCCACACCCCATTCTTTACTATGTAGTTGGTATTGTCAAACAGCATTACTTTCTATTGCAATCATTTTTCTTCAGAAATTTAAGGATAAGAATAAAAACTATAGAGCACACACACACACACAAAACCTCAGGCTCAGTTAAGGATATTAATGAAAAAGAGCAATAAGCTGGATGTGGAAGTGTAGTAATGCTCATAGTCTCAGCCACTCCAGAGATTAAAGTGGGAGGATAACTTAAACCTAGAAGTGGGAGACCAGCCTGGGCAAGCTGAGATAGCAAGACCTTATCTCAAGAAAAAGCCCAACAAAAACAAAAAACCAAGAGTAATAACTATTTTCCTGGATTTTAAGAGAAATAATTGGATAGATGATATAGATAGGTAAATAGGTAGGTATGTAGATAGATAGATACAGATAGCTTCTCCTCTTTCACCTCCCCTTTAACTTTCCTCATTCTCTTCCTTCTCTTACTAGTTCTCCTCCTCCTCTTTCTTCTGATCGGTTTTACAAAGATTTAGTAGGAAAAACAGCCACTACTTTGGGAGTATGACTTTCCAGGTCAATTAAAGATCAAGAAAAAATTCAGACTCCATGTTGGCACACCCGCAACTCAGAAATTCAAGGAAAGAAAGACAGCTATTTATCTATTAACAATAACAAATTGTAAAGGGTCTAACTGCCCCTCATTTTTTTCTTGACAAAGATGGAGATTCGTGGAGCAAGCCATTTGATCCATCCTTGGTTTGAAAATGGGACGGGGTTGTATGGGACAGACTGAGACAGAAAACCAAATAAGGTTTCCCCTTGATGCTGGAAGTGAAGTGAAAAATCAGGCCTTTGCCCTTTACAGAGAACACGGAAATTCCCTTTAAAACATAAGCATTTATGATGCTCACACTAAGTTTTAGGCTAATAAAATATTTGACCTCTGCAAATATTGGCTGTCTTCTGAGTGGAAACTGACATCAGTTCTATGAAAAGTTCCTGTCTGCACAGGTTCATCAGATACCACGGAGAGGCTCCACAGAGAGATTGTTGTCTGTGTTTATTCTAACTTCTTAGCTAGGTCACCAAAGTTGTCATAGCAATGGTGGGTTGTTAAGAGCAGCAGGATGAAGATAAAACATTGAAAGACACAACAGATGAGCAGAGATTACAAGACATGCATGAAATCCAAATTTTAACTTAATCCCATCCAACCAGTGGAGCAAGTACCAATAAGCAGAGGGAAATATATCCACTGGGAAGATAATTAAGGGAAAAGCATATTTTCAAGTATTTTGGTGTGTGAAAACAATTTAAAAGCTTTGAAAAAAATAATATAACAATAATATACTTCTTAAAGACTTGCATGTTTTCTAGTAACAGGGATAATAGCTGTTTGTGCAGTGCAGAGGAGTAAACCAAAACTTTGCTTATAACTTGCAGGGACTTTTGGGAGACTGAGAGGGTTAAGAGGGAATATGATGGAAGCATAAAATCAAAGAGCCCTGAGTGGGTGCACAGTAGACCAAAAGAATACAGTCAGCTGGCAGTTTGAGGAGCAACAACCTAAGTGAGATGAAATAGGCATTTTACAAAGTTTTGATGCTTTGGAAGCAGGAAAAAACAGGCCAGTTTGCTACCTTGTGTAAACAGGAACGCTAGAAGTTAGGTTAGCAGTGGCAGAGCTCTGATGCTGTACGAGTTTAAGGCCAAGGTGAGCGTAAGGAGGCTGTGGTTTGGCTGGGGGAGGGAACCTAGGGCATAATTAGTTCAATATTTGAGGCTGATGAAAAGGTATCAATTTATATATATTTTTTCCCCAGTGCTGGGGATTGAACCTAGGGCCTTTTGCACTGAGCTACGTTGCCAGTCATTTTCATTTTTTATTTTGAGACAGGTTTTCACTAAGCCACTAAATTGTTCAAACTGGGCTTGAACTTGAGATCCTCCTGCTTTGATTTTTACCTTTGTACCTTAAAATTCATATCTCTTGTTACCTCTTGATATTTAATTGTCTTTTAAAGAGAACAGCCGTTATTATTTTTTGGAAATGGTTTAAACAAAGAAAAGCAAAGGAGTAACATTTGCTTACATTGTACCTTTTTTGTTTTCCTCTCAATTCCGCTACCCTGGGGAGAGCTGAACTGCAGAGATCTATGCCACCGCGGCAGGTGCCACTACGGAGCAGTGACATAAATGATAGACCCGGCACCAGTGAGACGCTAACAGTCTCTGGACTGTGAACTGGTCTGTAAGTGTCATCTGATCTAGTGGGGTCTTGTCAGAATGAAGATTTTCAATTTATGGAATCCAGTCATGAAAAATGTCTGCTTAGTTTTAAATGTAATGACACCGAAGTTTATCTAGTTGTCACACTATTTCTCCATGAGAGTCTAGCTAAGGAAAAAAAAGAAAAAAGAAGACGAAGAAAATAAATAAATGAAAATGGGGGTGTGTGTGGCTAATGAGGTAACCAGGTGATTTGTTTTCACAGTAACAAGATTTTGGAAGTCTAGTAGGTATATTTAAAACACTTCTAAGATTCCAAGAGAAACAGGCAACTTATTCCCTTTAGTACACACAAACCCGTTTTATTTTGGTGTAAGACATTTATTTTTTTTTCCTTGAAACAAAGTTTAGGTCTGTGGGAAAAAATTTTAACCAAATAACTGTGCAATTTCTTCCCACATATCCTACTCTGAATTAGGAAACGACATTATGATCCATTTCACTACAAGTAAAATATAACAAAATATTCACCTGGAAATAACTAAAAATAACTCAAACACAAAAAGTAGGATGAAATAAACCGTTTTCAGAAATCTCTATTCCAGGGCCCACAGCACACAAGAAGAGAGTTAAAACAAATAGTAAGATGTGCCTGGTCACAAATATCAAAACAAACAAACAAACTGGAGAAGGGGAAGAAACGGGATGATAATGGTGGTGTGAAGAGAATGGATGTTACCAACGCTGCTTCAGTAATCGATCTTCTGAATGAAGTACTGTCTCTTATGTGAGGCACATTCCAAACAAGGCTGAACGCTAGGATATTCCTTGAACTGAAATTTGAAAATACCCTGATGGAAGAAGCAGCTCTTTCGCCTAAGTTCTAATGTGAGTGTCTTGCTCCACAAACTGCTGCTGTGAACAGAAGCTTATTTTGGCATCAAAAGCTGTCACAGCAGCCCTTCCATCTCGTTCATGAAAGCTTCCTAAACATCAACCTTAGTTCATACTGAGACAGGGACAGAAGGACCAGAATACAAGGACCAAGCTGCCTTGGCAAAAGGCACAGCAGAGTCATCCTCTGACTTTCTCTGGGGAGCAGCAGTGGCCCCTTTATTCTCCCAACACACTCGCAGTGCAGTGGGCATAAATTGAGTAATCTCTGCCTCAGGGTCAGTGATCTGTGGCTTGGCACTGATGGTTGCTGTGGCTTTCTTCTCAGTAGTGGCTGCCCTCGTATCATCCGCCTTGGGTCGCTGAATCGAGTCGAGTGAGGGAGGTACTGAATACCGCTGGTTCGGCAAGAGAGCTGGTGGGAAAAGCCCAGGGGCAGGTCCAAATGGAAGCACCAAAGGTGGGCGCAGCATGCCAGGATGGGGCAGAGGGATAGCTGGAGGTGCAGGGGGAAGTAGCCTCGGTGGGGGACCCTGAGGAGGAGGCGGCCCAGAGGCAGACCTGGAGGTAGCCCTAGCGGGGGGAGGGGTCAGCCAGATGGGAGTCCTGGAGGTGGCCACCTTGGTAAAGGCCCTCGGGGTCCTGGCGTGCCAGGTGGTCTCAGCAATGGAGGAGCCCTGGAGGGGGTCCGGGAGGAAGGCCTGGGCATGGGCAGGAGGCAGGCCAACAGGAGGTGGTCCTGGCATGGGAGGTGCTTGAATCGGAGAAGGAGGAACAGACTGTGGGGGAGTCCGTTGCTGCGAAGAAGCAGTAGACAAGCCGTCAGAATGAGAATCCTCTTTATGTTGTCTTAGTGATTGCTTTTCTGCTTCAGAATCATCGTCGTCATCATCGTCCTCTGAAAATTCCTCTACTTCCTGTCCCTCCTTGGGGATTTCCTGACGCGCCATTGGAAGCATCATGGCTTGAAAAGGAGTCAGCTCCTTCAGGTTTTTCTTTTTTGATTTTCCAGGAATATCTGCAAACTGTACACTCAGACCTGACTTTTTTTCTTCGGGGTTGTCTCGCTCATTATCATCATAGTGCACAAATTTATCGCCTTCACTTTCTCCGTCTGATCTGTTGGCGTCACCGTCAGCTGCACTGTCATTGTGCCTGTCTGCCATGTGATCGGGGTAGCCATCATCTTCCCTGGTGCCGCAGACATCACTGTCATGAGCACACTGTGCAAGATCAGGACTGTGACAAGGAAAAACGAGAGCAAAGCCCACTTTACAGCTGCACATCTGCAAGACTTGGGTGGAGGTGGACCAGGCTGGGGACCAGAAGGTCTTCTGCCTGGGCACAAAGGTGAACTCCTTGAACACCATATCCAAGAAGAGGAAGGGTAGAAGCTACTCGAGCTGGAGGTCCATAGGCTGAGATTGACTTAAGGATGGAGGGCGGCTGGGCGCCAGGAAGTGGAATGTCGTGAATTAAGATGATGGAAGGAGCATGCTGCTTATCTGGCAAAGGAATACTCTCTGCTTCCACATGCGAGGCATTCTCGACAGCATCAAAATCTTGGCTAAGTTGAGCCCTTTTCTGTTCATCTTCTTGTTATAGCTTTCTCAATTCTTTACAAATATCTGGATTCTCTTTATCATAAAGTCTTAGGATACATTCAGAGGTTTAGCGAAGAATTTTAGGTTTGTCTTTCAGTACTTTCTCATTTAACTGTGGTTGTCGCACTGGGTTAAACTCCATTTCATCCAATTTCTCCATGTCCCTGACAATCTGTTTGGGATCTTTCATTTTTAAAATGCAACTCATACCATCATGCACTTTTTCTGTTCTTCAGTTCTCTCTTCCGGGCTTCCTTTTGAGTTTGGTCTGTAGGATTCATAAATTTTCCATTCTTTGTAGATGATGTCCATCTCTGCCCCATATTGAACGTCTATATGGTTTACATATTACAAAAAAACCACCATTTCTGCTGGTGCCTGGCCGCCTTTACTTTGTAGAGGCCTTCACCTCTGCTTCTTGGTCAACCACCCAGCCTCTACCATCTCAAAACTTCACCACAAAAACCTTTTTTGATCCTGTGAGAAAATAAAACTTAAAAATCTATTGTGGGAGGCTGAGGCAGGAGGATCACAAGTTTAAACCCAGCCTGGGAAACTTATCTACTTAGTAAGACACACCCCCCACAGTAAGAAAATTTTAAAGGGACTGACCATGTAACTCAGTTCAAAGGCTCAGGGCTCAATAATACCCATGCCACAAAAATCTATTGTGAACTCTGAAAATGGAAGCAGAAGTACTATACAATGCAAACAACTGTTTACCTCACTTAAAAAAAGAGGACATAAAAAGTAGCCAGTGTTCATCTTCCCAAAACTATAAACATGCTAAAATTAGGCCTTGGCATCTTTCTTCAGAGGCTCAAGTCACCAAGTGCCTATTCCAATATTATTTCTAGCTTTCTGGCTTCCTCAGACTTGTATGTGATCAAGGATCAAGAATCATGGATCATGTATTTGCCTAGGTTATCATCATATCATCAGATCTAATTAGCATAACTAGAACAGGAATTTAAAAAAATGAAATCTCAGCCTCTATCATCCTCAGTTGAATATAAACATGCATTTAATGTCATATTTGTGCACTGTGGTAATCACAGGGACAATCTAGCAACTCTTACTACTGAAAAATTAAGACATTATTGTTTCTTCAATATAAGGTTAAATGTCTATGATTGGTCTCCTGACACTTTAAACCAGTGATGGCGAACCTTTTAGAGACCGAGTGCCCAAACTGCAACCCAAAATCCACTTATTTATTGCAAAGTGCCAACACTGCAATTAAACTCGAATACTGAGGTCTTAGTTTAGGAAAAAAAAACTCATAAATTAATATCTTTTGTCTTAAAAGAAAAACAACACGCATGCCATAGGTGCCACCCCTGCTTTAAACTGTTAGAGTTGTTGTAGTAATAAAAATTATATGAGAATTCAAAAAAGGAGTTTGCTAGAATGTTTTAAATGTTAAAATGCTTATCAACTGTTCGGAGGCCAGGGACCACAGCAGGATACTCAGGGGAGTCCCGTAGCATCCTTCCCAGCTGTGCCCACCCCTAGGCTTCTTGCGCTTCCTGCCTTTGTTACCATGTGAATATCTACCTCTTTTCTCCCCCTCAGCCAATCGTTATTCTAGGATCATCCTCTTTGTTCCCTTCATCTTTCTTTGCTCACTAGCCATTAATTGGCTATAATATAGAATAAGTTTTTCAGAAAGATTATATTCAAGTACATATACTGTGACCTTTTAATTTAAAACTCTACTTGAAAAATCTATATTTGCTCCTTCTGAGGGAGAAAAAGACTGTATTTTACATATGTGAATGTGAATGCTTTTTCCATGTGGGTCAATGGCCGGAAGAAAAAGTTCCCCAGCCACAATTTATATAGCTGGGGCCAGACAGGGACAAGGATAGCAGGATGAAGAACCAGCAGGAACGCATGAGAACTTCTCTTCCATTCCCTGTTGTGCAGGTTGTTTCTTTATTAAACTCCTGCTTTCAACGCCCTTCCTGAGCAATTGGGAGAAAAATGTCCTCGCCGCCCCTGTCATGATCACAGTCATGACTTCTCTTGGTGGGAGGGATCTGGACGCTGCTGAACACGAAACGCTTTGGAGCTAGGAAAAGAGGACAATTACCCCAGTTAAATATAAATACATAAATAAATAACCTGGTGGGCTTTTAAATTATTGGCCATTGCACGTCCTGTCTAGCAGCATCTGGGGGAGGTGCTAGCACTATGGTTGTTTTCTGGGTCCCCTCTCCATCTAGTCCTCTGGCTCTCCCACATCCTGTTGCTATGTTGCCAAAATTTCCACAGGACCAGCAACCCTTAAACCAGAATCACCACTTGAAACATGTTTCTTAGATCCCCCTGTAGAATGTGACTTGGTAGGTCTAGGGTAACGCTCAGGAATCTGCATTTGAACATGCATTTCAGATGATCCTGATCAAGTGAGTCCACACTTTGAGAAACAAGTCTCAGGAAACTACGCTTTTTTTATTTGGCCATCCACTCTAAGAAGAAAAAGATTCCTCAAGAATGTAACTTAATCTCTGGGGTGGGCCAGGAAATCTGCCTTTTAAAACAATGCCCCAGGAGTTTCTGATGAGTGTTTTCCAAAGACTACACCTTTAAGAGAGCATTGCATGAAAAGATTTTTAGCAGAAGAAAAGCATGATTACAATTACATTTACATTTTGGATAAACCGTCCTGACAGCAGTTTGGAGAGTACGATACCAAACCAACACCGGGCTTTGTCACTTCCAGCTTTTCCCTTGCCCTCCTATTCTTAGATGAATGAGTCCTGAAAGGCTCTGCCTTTCTCCTGCCTATGGACGAGCGATCTAACCTTAGGTCTTCCAGTAACACTTGCATAAGGACATTCCGAAATCTCTACCCCTGTCCTTTTTGCCATGCTCTAGCCCCTCGCTGCTGGATGCTTCAGGAGTATCCCAAATGCAGAACAAGTCAAACAGAACTCAACATCTCCCTAGAAACTGTTCATCCTCTTGTGTTTGCTCTCTCTCTGCCTGGCATTGCCCTTCTGATTGTCCCAAATCTTCTTTCATTTCTTCTCTCCTTAGCCCTCATGGTCAAATTTCTCAAGTCTGTCTGCTCAAAGTCTCTGGCACTGATTCCTTTCTCTGTAGGTGCAATTCCACCGGGCTAGTTCATTCCATTTCAAAAACTTCCATGACTCTACTGATTCTCTTCATACCTGGTAGGCTGCCATTCAACACCCTGCTTCATGTGACCTCAACCCACTTTTGAACGCCGTCTTGCTACATTACTTCACACTCTGCTAATGACCACTTGACTAGATAACTCGTCTTTCTCTGTCTCACACCTAGTCCATTCCCAGGACATGTCTTTGCCGATATCTTTTCCTCAGTCATCATTCCCTCCATTCCCAACTCATCGTTCCACAGCCAGTACAACTGATACAGCCATCCATGGCATGGTTCTCGGGGCACTTCCTCAGTGCCACACCTCTGGCACTTAATGTTGTCAACCATGAATTGTCAATTATTGACATATACTGCTTCTACACAACAGAAGGCATCGTACCTCTTCAGAACAATGTTCATAAAAAAAAGAACAATATTCATGTCTCATTCTTTTTCTTTACTAGCATTTTCAAATTGTGATGAAATATACATAAACCGTGACATTTAAATGTACAGTCCAGCAGCATTTGGTACAGCCACAGCATTGTGCCACCATCACGACTGTCCACCCTGAAATTTTTCATCATCTCAGATGGAAGTGCTGTACTATCAAAGGATCATTCCCCATTTCTCCGTCTCTGCAGCCCCAGCTAGCAGCCACCTTTCTACTATCTTTTTGAATTTGACTACTCTAAATTTCTGTGAGTTTAAGTATTCTAATTACCTCATATAAGTGGAATCATACAATAAACGCTAGTGTTAGGTTTATTTTGCAGAGCATATATTTGAGGTTCATCCATTTGGGGATTGTTACAATTTAATTCTTTCTAAGGCTGAACAATATTCCATTATATGTATACATGCCATTTTGCTCATCCAGTCATCTGTTTCTGAAGACTCTCTGATATTTTAAAACCTATACCTTTACTACTTATGATGTCTGTGCCCAAAAGACAATGTAGATTCTATTTGTAGATTGAATGACCAACCTGTGGCAAGTAGCTCCTTTTCTTTAAGCTTTGGGTTAGCTATGAAATGAGGAGTAGGAATTACAATGCCTTTGGTGGGCATTCAGGCTGTGATGTTTAGTAACAAGGTGTTTTGACCAGGAAGCATTGAGGCATGAACACTTCTGATGAGTGGAATTAAGAAACACCCTTTCTATGCCACATTTATTTATGTTAATTGATTTAGATTTAGGTTCTATTGGTTAGGGTCCCTTAGCTACCAAAGCAACAGAAACAAACTGGAAAATGTAAATAGTAAATTTATTAGAATGATATAAAATAGTTTGTAGTATGAATATAGAATTGAGCTTACAAAAAAGAACAAAAAGGAAGCTTTCGCGTGTGCGACTAAAAGAACCACACTTCCGCCATTTTTCCACCCCTGGTGAGCAAGGTTAATAATCTTGTGAAAGCCCAGCTGGTTTATTTTGAGTTATGTACCCAACTCTTGGGTAAAAATACACCAGGACTGCAGATTAAGGGCAAAAGATTACTTTCCATGAGAAAATCAAGATGTTGAGTAGTCAAAACCCAACAACAGCAACAGCTCATTACAGGCACAGAAGAGTCTCTGAAGGACAATGGTTTAACCTGTATTCATCATCATCGACTGGAATGACCTCATTGATGCCGGGAGGCAGGAGAAACAAAACAGATTCCCAGAGAGTAAAAGAATAAGAAACATATAATGTTGAGAATATCCCACAAATAAACCCTGCTTTGGAGAAGTGTGATTCCAGATGTCTTCCAAACAGAATTTGCATACCCCGAAAGAGTGGAACTTCCTGTGGTCCACCTCTCCAACTGAAGTTAATTAGAAAGTGTTCTCATTTTGTAAGAGCAGTGAGTAAGTTTGGATCTCCAACATCAGGGTGCCACATAACATTTCAACACTACCAGCATCGGAGTGGGGGAGTAATAACAGTGACTGAAACCCAGTTTCAGTCTCAGAGGCGACCTTGGAGGACCTGTTTGGGGCCTGAATCTATGGATTCTAAGCTCTTCTAACTGGTGTGGTCACTGATAACCAGGACTAATTGGGAAACCATTGTCAGCACCCATAAAAATTCTCAGAAGAATTTGAGGTATCTCAAATCTTATATTGACTACATTGGCTCTAAATTGGCTATGTCTTCAGTAGCCAAAGGAAACCCTGCCTACATTTGCTTATATAGATAACAAATAGGTGAGATTTGGCAAGATTTGGACACTAATGATGCAGCCTGGTTGGTGGAATCTGAAAATATAGCCTCTATTTCTATGCATCTTCAAACCTATGAAATCTGGAACCTAAAATAAAGGAATTGGGTATTAAAGATGTAGTTTATTAAGAGTAAAGATGAGATGGGGATTTAGCTCAGCGGTTAGAGTGCTTGCCTCACAAGCACAAGGCCCTGAGTTCGATCCCCAGCACCAAGAAAATAAAAAAAAAAAGAGTAAAGATGAACTGGACATGGTGACACACACCTATAATTTCAGCACTCTGGGAGACTGAGGCAGGATCATTGCAAGATTGAGTCCAGCCTGAGAAACTTAGCTAGAACCTGTCTCAAAGTAAAAAAATAGAAAAGGCTGGGGATGCACCTCAGTGAAGGCCCTGGGGGGATCTAGGGTGCTGCGGAAAAAGGAAACCATTATTAGTTCTAGTCCTTCTTTTTCTACGGTGATGGGACAAAATAGCTAATATGTGGAGCACACACTTTTCCTCCCAGGTCCTGAGAAGGAGGGTGACAACTTCGCATGTATCTACAGGGTACATTCCTATTGGACATCCTCCATCCTGAGTTATTTAATTTGTTGTTTATCTCTCCTTGCTAGAATATAATCTCCAGTAGAACAGGAATTTGTACCACTCTCACTCACTGCTGTGTCCCCAATACCAAGGACAGTGCCTGCCACATGGTAAGCCCTCAATAAATACTTGTTATATGAGAGAAAAACCGAAGAGACTCTTTGAAAGTTTGGGCAACATGCAATAAAAATAAATCAAATACTTAACTGGTAGCCAAAGTATGTCCTTGAAATGTAAAGTGGTGGGTTTTATGAGTGGGAGGATGCAGTGAATTCTACAAGTGCCATTTTGTACCCATCTGACATTTGTGTAGGACTTTTTTCCCCGGTGTTTCAGCGACTCATATTTCATAAGAGTATC